>JAVFBW010131505.1:0-33620 GCA_034783835.1 Mopalia ciliata
GCTCACAGGTCACTTCCTGTTGTTGTTGTTGTTTGAGTTGAGCCAATACACATGTTTGAACCTGAGCTGTGCTTCATGCTTTCTGTATTCTAAGTAAGACTTAACCCATAGAACTAAACATCGTGTCACAAGTGGTTGTTTAGAGCAGTCTAAACATAGTTATAGTTAATTTACAATTCTTTAGCTTAGATTAGATTTTACAAGAGAGAGTCTCGAAAATTGGACACTCAATGATACTCCCTTCACTCAACCTCAACCCTCTTGCATCTCTTCAAGAGTAACTGTGCCTCGTCATGGCGGAATATACTGGAGCTATACCAATGTCGATTCTGAAACCTCCTGGTACTGTAGACATGGAATCTTCTAATCTCTCCAAAGTTTGAAGACATGGAAGGAAGAATTGTCATTATACATGGACTTAGCCATGGATGGCAAGCCTGAACATTTGAAACTTAAATTGTTCAAGTATCTCATCGGATCTTCTGGACGTGAGATTTATGAAACTTTTGTGTTCCCTTCAGCTGAGGATGATCGTACTTTAGTTGATGTCTTGACGAAATTTGATCAACACTCGTAACCAGGAATCAGAAACACTCGATAAATATGTTACTGAGTTAAGAATATTGTCTGCTACGTGTAATTTTGGAACTTTCCACGACTCTTTGATCCGAGATCGCATTGTATGTGGTATAAAGGATACCCATGTGAGAGAACGCCTTATACATGAACCTGACTTACATTTAGATAAGTGTCTTCACATCTGTAGAGCCTCTGATGTATCTAAAGAACAATGTAAAATTCTTGATGGACCGGCTAGCGTCCAAGCTGTATCTGTACATGAACAGAAATACCACAAACATATAAACAAGTATGCCAATAAGCCAGTAAATAAATCTAAAAAAATTAGATCACAACTATTGGACCGACCCTGTAAATTCTGTGGTTCACTGCATGAGCGAAAACGAGAAAAGTGTCTTGCGTTTGGCAAAAAGTGCCATAAGTGTCAAGGTGAAAATCACTTCAGCTCGTTTTGTCCTATTAAACAACGATCAGTCAATCAAATTTATGATAGAGATGAAAGTGATCTAGATTATTTTTCAATACATTCTGTTGAATTAACACCAGAGGCAGTCTCAATAAATGCTGTCTCTGACGAGTGCTTTCCTAAGCAAATTTTTGCCAGCATGCTTGTTGATGGTAGATATGTAAAATTTCAACTTGTTTGTGGTGCCACCTGTAACATCTTACCGTTACATGAACTTGGTGACCTCTCTCTGTATACAATTGAAAAAACTGACCAAGTTTTGTCACTGCATGACAAGACAACTCTCAAACCTGAGGGTCGTTGTAATGTTAAATTCCAAAACCCTAAAGATGGAAAACGCTATAAAGCTGACTTTGTCGTTGTGGACGACAAGCCTTGTGTTCCTTTTTTAGGTAGCAGAACTATACAGCAAATGAATTTGGTAAATGTGAACTATGACGATATCCTAGCTGTGAATACTAATTCATTGAAGCCCTCTGTGCCTGAAATTTTTCACGAACCACTAACACTTAATAAACTGTCATGTGAATACAGTGACGTATTTGAAGGTACAGGCTGCCTTGAGGGCAAGTATCACATACAATTGGCTTCCTCTGTTAATCCTGTGGTCCATCCTCCTCAAAAAGTGCCAATAGCGGTCAAAGGTCAACTTCAAGACGAACTCCAAAGACTTGTAAACTTAGACATGATAGCCCCAGTTACCCCACCCACTCCTTGGGTTTCCAGTTTGGTAGTGGTGAGTAAACCTGGTAAACTGAGTATCTGTATTGATCCCAAGGATCTTAATAAAGCGATTCAAAGGAGCCATTATCCTATTCCTACTATTGAGGATATTCTACCTGATTTGACAAAGGCCAAAGTCTTCTCTACTCTTGATGCCAAGAATGGCTTTTGGCATGTGGAACTTGATGAGGAAAGCTCGTTCTTAACAACTTTTAATACTCCTCATGGAAGGTTCCGGTGACTTAGAATGCCATTTGGAATTTCGTGAGCCCCTGAAGTCTATCAGCTTAGACAGGAGCAAGCATTGGAAGGTTTGAAAGGTGTCAAATCTCTTCACGATGACATCTTGGTGTATGGTGAAGGTAACACTTTTGAGGAAGCTTCCAAAAATCATGATGAAAATTTACAAAATCTAATGGAAAGATGTAGACAAAGAAATCGTAAATGACAAGGACAAAGTTAAACTTAGACAGCCAGAAGTTGCCTTTATGCGACACGTTGTAACAAATAAGGGACTTAAAATTGATCCTGACAAATTAGAGCTGTGATGGACATGCCCAACCCAACAAATGTAGCGGGTGTCCAAAGAATTCTGGGATTTGTCAATTATCTCAGGAAGTTTCTTCCCCAGCTCAGTGATCTGTGTGAGTCTCTTAGAAAGCTAGCTCTTAAAGAGACTGAGTGGCATTGGAATGATGCACATGACAAAGTTTTACTTAATCTCAAATCTCTCATAAGTAAAGCCCCTTTTCTTCAGTTTTATGATTCTAAAGCTGAATTAACGTTGCAGTGTGAGGCTTCAGAAACTGGTCTAGGTGCGGCCCTTACTCAAAATGGCAAGTCTGTTGCTTTTGCCAGACGTACACTGACTGATCCCGAGAAACGTTATGCTCAAATAGAAAAGGAGCTACTGGCTGTGACATTTGGTCTAGAAAAGTTCCATCATTAAACGTATGGACGCCATGTCAGTATACAGTCAGATCATAAGCCACTGGAAATTATTGTAAAAAAAAACCTCTTTACAAAGCCCCAAAGAGACTGCAACGCATGCTGTTAAGAATGTTAGTGTATGACATTACTCTTACTTACAGACCTGGAAAACAAATGTTTCTTGCGAACACTTTAAGTCGCGCGCCTCTGTCAGATAAGCCTTCACAATTTGCTTCTTATTTAGAAACTGTGACTCAGATTAGGGATATATCTGTGACTGCTGATCATCTACAAGACATCAGAGATTATACTGCATCTGATAATGATCTCCAGGTGTTGATCCAAGTCATTCAAAATGGCTGGTCTGAAAATAAGAAACTGCTCCCTCCATCATCTTTACCTTACTTTCATGTAAGAGATGAACTTACCATTAGTGATGGTATAGTGTTTAAGGGACTACAAGCCATCGTGCCTGTAAAACTACGACGTGATATGCTTCAGAGAATCCACAATTCTCATATTGGGATTGAAGGCTGCTGTCGTCAAGCCAAAGAATCTCTTTACTGGCCTGGAATGATGGCCGATGTGAAGGACTTCATAGAGAAATGTGATGTGTGTAGGTCCTATCAAAACAAACAGCCCAAAGAGACACTTAATCAACATGATTTCCCAAGTCTCCCATGGCAAAAAGTAGGCTGTGATGTGTTCACGTTTGATGGAATGGACTACTAAATTACTGTTGACTATTTCTCTAATTTCTGGGAAATTGATTTCTTTTCAAATACCAAAAGTGCAACAGTAGTTCATAAGTTAAAATCCCAGTTTGCTAGGTATGGTATACCTGATGTTTTCTTTTCAGACAATGCTTCTTATTTTAAGTCTGAAAAGTTCTCCAAATTTGCCAAAGACTGGCAATTTAAGACTATGACATCATTCCCTGGTTTCCCTCAAAGTAATGGAAAAGCTGAACAGTCCCTCATGAAGAAAGCTAAGGTATCTAAGTCAGATCCATACTTAGCCATGCTTGATTTCCCTAATACTCCTACTCAAGGCGTAAATGCAAGTCCTGTACAAAGATTAATGAACAGGGTACTAAGACTCTGTTACCAACTAACAATAAGTTACTGAAACCAAAAGTAGCTGATGTGTCGTTAAATGTGAAACGTCAAAAGGAGAGGCAGGTTAAATATTTTAATCGTGGTGCCCGTGACCTTCCATCTCTGAACAAAGGAGATGTAGTGAGAATGCAACCTTTTATTGGTCGTAATTCTGAATGGCAGAAAGCCCAAGTTACTGGTAGTGCTGGTAAACGGTCCTATAATGTGGAAGATGACAGAACATTTCGTAGAAATCGTCGCCATTTGAGAATGTCAACTGAACACTTCGTTACACCGACAGCGACAGCGAACGACACGTGTGATGTTCCTCCTCCCTGTCATGAGACTGTAACCTCTTCCCCACCAATCTGTGACACACGTAACTATTCTGTGGAAAATAATACTACCAGATCTGGTCGAAAAGTAAAATTACCATCCCGGAACTCTGACTCTGTTCTTAATTGAAGTTTCTGTGTAATTTTTATTTGAATTTTAACGGTGCGATCAAAGCTAACATTCTTACAGGAACTGTTTGATTACGCACTTTGAAAGTAAATTGTTTAACTTCGTTTTATACATCCGGTGTGGTGTGATCAGTTGTAACGTTATGATCCTTCTTGTCATTATTAGATAGTCTGATTCAATTTAATTGCAATCCTACATGTGTAACTTTCTTATTGTTAAAGCTTCTTAATTTCCTTAAAAGAAGGGGGATGTAACATGTGCCTTAATGCACCATGCGCGTTTGTTTACACACACTGATCACATGATTATATGACATGCTCACAGGTCACTTTCTGCAGTTGTTGTTGTTTGAGTTGAGCCAATACACATGTTTGAACCTGAGCTGTGCTTCATGCTTTATGTATTCTAAGTAAGACATAGAACTAAACAGGAGGCTACTCTATTTACCTGTATTTACTATCCACAACAGCCTGTACATTCAGTGCATGGTATCCTTTTCGGCATAGATACGCTTGTTCGTCTAAACTCGGCGCAATGATGGGAATCAGTCTCATCGATTGCTCCTACCACATTTGGAAAACCGGCTAAGGTGTAATAACCCTCTTTGATTTTGGGTATTTCCTCCATTTCAGGGAATGCTATCTCGTCTCCACAGTTGGTTACGATAGCTGCCGTAACGTGATGAATGCATCGCCAAGCCGACGCTCTGCTGATCCCATGCAAATCCCCGGTTTCTGACAAAAAGCTTCCCTTCGCAAATGCTCGAAGGGTAACAAGCAATTGTGTAATGGGAGGAAGTGCATGGGATCGCTGGGTAACGAAGGTAATGTCGTTCTCAATTTTCCCTAATAAGTCTATAATTAATTCCTTCGGCAGCCTGTGCCTCGCAACAACAGCAACATTGTCCAGCAAGTTTAACACTTGCACTCTTTCTTTAAAAACTTGCTGTCTTCTTGTGGACATTTCTTGCAATATCATTAACTTATATTATAGCCTGGGTAATGGATATGTCCTTCGTCCATGTTCAATTCAGGATTCAGATTTTCTTCCAATTGTTTGTGTTGGCAGAAATAACGTTCACATTGTCCAATAGGATGGAGTGATTGGGATGAGAGATATGTGTTCAGCCACGGCGGACTTTTCCAGTGTGCCATATATTGCAGGCTGCTGCCTGGTGCTCCTTGATACGCACAGACAGCGGTCTTGCGTAGCATACGTTTCTTCCAATTGTTTGTGTTAGCAGAAATACCGTTCACATTGTCCCATATGATGGAGTGATTGGGATGAAGAGATAGATGTTCAGCTACTGCGGAATTTTGTAGTGTACCATTGCGGCACAAATATTTAACTATCAATCATTTTTTTTGGTAAATCCGTTTGTCTGGATGACATTTTGCCTACACCCTTATATCGTCCCCCTAATAAAAAAAAAGTGCCTAAGTCATATTTACCCTTTCTGAGATAACCTGATAGCCTGATTCATAAAGTTTATGTCCTTTGCTTTACTTGCCAAATATCTTATTGATTTTCAACACATTAAGTTGCAGTGTTTGCAATAAGCACTTTTACGAAAGGTGTCTCGCCTGATGTACAGCTGATTTAGGCAAAAATTGACTTAGGAATGTTTTTATTAGGGTGACAATATGTTTGTTTGAAATTGAGATTTTAGGACCGCTGCCCTGGTGTGAATTTCAAGGCCCGTCAATCACAATGTTTATAGCCATTTACTTCACAATAATTTATTTTTAAATCTTAACAAAAATGGTTTTAAAACAAGACTATGGTAAATATTTCAATATAATAATAAAAGGGGTCTAACAGAAACAACATTATGATAATAAAACTTGAGCTAATTGAGTTTTCTTCTTATAACTATATCTTAAAAACGAAAAAAAGACAATTCCTTGTTTTTCACTCTCATATGTTGAGATTAAATATGCAAAGAATAAGCCCTGTAGGCATGATAACAACGCCCGGTAAATTTGGACTCTTAGCGAACATTTTTGACACTTACAAACCATGTTGGTATTGGCGTAAAATCTTACTCGCCACAAAAAAGAAATAAAGAAAAAAAAAACTATTGTGAGCTGTGTAGACCTGAATTTAATCAGAATTCTTTATTGCCTTTTTTCTGGTGTGAAATGTGAGACGGCATACAACATACAACGGCGTAGGGGACCGAGATCTGATCATAATCCATATCGTTCTCAACAAGAACACAAAGGTGCTGAAAAAGTTGAACTCTTCTCTCTGGTTTAAAATGTAACATCTTTGATATGGGTCATAATATTATAAAGATTCCTTAAAAACTCTACATGTGACAAATCCGCTTGAAACTTTACTTATCCACAAGAGGTCTACAAGAATGTTGCTAACAGACTGGGGTCGGCAAAGAATTTGTACTTAGCGGAGAACGGATGAGACCATTCTTGGTCAGTTTTGTAACAACAGATCTGAAGACCCGTTACGGGAGCACGACCTCAACGGCGAAGTACCAGAGTTTCACTTTAGCCTGTTTAATATTTTATAATCTTTGACCTATCCGTTCTAACCAAGTTTAATTTGCATGTTTTTTTTAAATATTTGTTCGTCTTTTCACGTTTTGGTTTGTTTTAGGTGTAACGTCGCACTCAAGGGCATTTAACTTATATCATGACGGATGGTCAACTTCACACTACATCTATTCTTATTAGGTGGAAAACCTGGAGGAAACCACGTGAAACATCTCTCCTGATAGCTGAAGCCTAAGCGGTTGACGCCTTTATATATACCTGATAGTCGACTGACGGAGTTGATCTCAGAACGGTACATCCTAGTAGGCTTAGTAAGCGCGCACGCAAACCACCAAGACCCGACCGCTGACCAAGCATTTTATTTGAGACCATTACATGGTCAGTACTTGTTCTCGCTTATGGAAGAGAAAGATGTTGATTGGTCCATAACAATATCGACCAATAGTGGAAAACAAATGAAGTTGACCTGTACTCTCCTGCCATCAATGAACCATCTGTTTATAACATAGAGTCTATGGTTTACAATATAAAAAAACAACAAATGATGTCCAACAATTTATCTAAGCGGACACAACAACTAATACCAACCTATCTACAGAAGGGGGCGCAACTCGTATTTTAATAGCAGTGCATCTGGTAAACGACGTAGATCTACTTTATGGAATGGGATCACGTGATGTTAGACAGGAAGTAGAATTCAATCACAGCTATGTACAGTTGTGAAAGACAATATGGCAAGCGGCACGACTATGGTGCGGTGTGTACAGCAGTGAAACAATGACAACTGATTACACAGCTTCATTAAATTTTTCAAAGTTAAAGTAATGATTTTCTAGTCAGACATTTTGTCTATACTCCACGTCAACAACAGTTGACAAATCTTTTCAGAAAGTTATGATGCCAGTAATACTTTTCACCTACGAAGGCTGATGAGAAGGTCGCTATCCTTTTTTTTTTATCAACGCAAATCTTGTGATATCTTAGAGAATGCTCAACACATGGATTCATATAGAGCACAAAATCCTTTCTCGGTAATTGTTGTCAAATCAAGATGCTTTATTTCATTACCCATTGAAGCCACAGGCGAGCATTCAGTTCGCCTAGGATAATTATCAAATTCACAACGAAGATTCATGGATATCATAAAATATGAACATCCGTGGGCGGGAAATCTCTCTCGGGAGGATAAATTATCTGTTGTCCATTGGGAGAAAGTCGGATATCGCATCGAACATCGTAGCCACGTCATTTGCATCTAGTTGTAGAAATTACGGTGTCGAGATATGAGTATTGTACAAACCGTCCTTGATATTTAAACTATTGTGCCTTGAAACATGTACCGTATCACGTCCTGAATCGTTTTGAGCCGTTTCAAGAATAGTCAATGTTCTATCAAGGCTGTTTTCTGTTTCTTCAATATTTATACACCACATATTTAGGTGTGTAACTAAATGATGTTGAGGCTTCCGCTGTGACGTCATCATCATGTTTCGCTACAATACCACTAATGGCGCTTTTCTCGAAGACGGGTGGAGCTGTAACGAGAAAAGGGAGACAACTCATGAATTTGGACCTCTAGATTAACCCTAAGACGACTGGTATTAAAATGGATATGTCATCCATTCCATAACTTTTTCTTTATTTCGGGATAACACTTTTTTAGTTGAAACACAATCTTATTTAACAAAATGTTAAATACGACAACATAAGTCGCAAGCAGTAAATGCCGTCCACCTTGGCCCTTTCAAAATAGAAGATTTGTTAGCTGATGCCAAGGTGGCGAGTTTTACTCCTCCTTTGGGAGCTGTGCGAGGGGTAGTGATTGTCCGATATCGATAATTTAGCTAACTAACTCCGCAATTTGTGTCGAAGGCCGGATAGCTGAGTTATTCTCTGTGGCTGGTATTTTTGCTGGCGATTCGGTGCCTAAATCTAAGGATCGCGGGGTTACTTTCTGGAAAGATTTCAACCTGCGAAAGTTTGTGTGTTTCTGGTTGGTACCCAGTTTTCCTACCACAATAATGAGAACAAATGATATGCTATCGAGATGTTGATATCCTAGAACATAAATTAATAAATACGATATATTTTGATCTATAAGTACACTTACCGTATTTGTTGTTAGATTCCTTGTCAAACACTCTTTTACCAGGACTGTCCTCTTCGGATAGAGCTAATGGTGGTGATGATGATAGTGACATGCCTGACTCCCGGTTGACCTCTGACCGTAAAGGCACCGTCCCTATGATAAGCTCAGCAAAAACTTTACATGTTAACCCTGAGAACTCTGTTGTGGCCGTCAGCTGAAACAAAATATTAAAAAAAAAACAACATTTATTGGATGAAAAACAACCCAGAACCAATTCCCATGGACAACGTTTCATTATTTTTAGCATATTTAATTGTGTTGTTTTTTTTACTAAGTTACTGACTTTCGTATTTATTACACTTTGCAAGAATGTCTAATAAATTAATCTCTGCAGTCGAATGAAGATAAAAATCAATGAGCATAAGGTGTCACGCGTCCTAGGACCTCACGGTTTAAGTCTGAAGGTTAAGTATTTAGGAAATTGACATCACAATGAATAAATGGTTTTAGAACAATATATTTTCTCATGGGAACATGATAGCTAAGAGTAATCATTTTCAAAAAGATTCGACGAGGTCGGTATATCCAGTTTGTAGAGGACATGACAGGCGCCACGCAAAATGTTCACGTGATCTTCACAAAACGACCGAAAAATTCATTTTAATACCCATTAGGTGTGAAGGTGACCTTGACCCCGTGGGCGGGGTAACTAGAATTGACATTTACTTTCATTTTTTAACATTTATTTTTCCAGACGAAACGTCTTTATTAAAATTATTTTTACAGCGTTATTGACACATAGTAGTCTCCTGTAACGCAACGTATTTTCTTGCTTTTACTTAAGGAGAGATAAGTATTATATCAGAGGTGAATGGAAAATTTCCAGCAAGCTGCTCCACGTTTCAATACACATTTGCTCCCTTATGGGCTTCCGCGCAATTGTTCATTTTATCTAAACTATGTGCTGGCACCATTATTTTATGCGGTGAAGGAAATTGCATAAAACTTTCCCAAAACCTCAGACGGCGATCCTGAGAGGGGAATGCAAGGGCACTACTAGGATAACTTAAAAACGGATACATATCCGCATGTTTAGAAGCGCTTACACGATAAGAGAATGGGATCACTTATCCACTAATGTAGGCTCAATAACAGATTATCCGAATTGCTCATTTGTAAAACTGGACACATACATATGGTACATTGTACAACGCACAATCCATACCCACCTTTAAACTATATGATATATCTATAAAACTACATCCATCTAATCGACTGGGTGGTAGAGATGGCACTCGAATCCTTTCCTGACTGTGGACAAACTTACTCCGCAGCTCCAGTAGTAACTCTCCAATTTCTCCCACATCCTCTTTTGTATCTTTGGGTCTTTCTGCGCCAGGGCACCGATACTTGGCCGCCTGGGAAAGGAATCAGCCCGAAGTAAGTTGAAAGAAAAAAAAAAACCTCTTCAACATATCTCAGTAGAAGGAACGGCTATTTAATGTTTCATTTTTTTTTTTTAAATCCTGGCATTTATGGACTTCTCTCTGAATTTAATTCCTGGGAATGTAGCTTGGAATATAGCCGGTTCCAGACATACGGATGTCCCTGCTATAATTACAGAGGACAGACCAATAACAATAATATTGTGCAAAGTATAGGATAAGTTTTAAGAATCCTTCAATTGAGACAAAGTGGCGTACATTTATCTGCATATAAAAAATTTAAATAAAAGATAACATCAATAACAAATCCAGAAGCTTAATTTGTTGCTGATCTCTTCTAACACTGTTTTTCTTCTTTATTTTACTGACAGTGAGTAGGCATTTATCGTACACTACACTCTTAGAAATAACGCGTTTTTGAGGGTTCGTTTGAAGAGATGATTACCACAAAAACGTGCCTGTTTTGTCTAAACGAAAATGACTAAAAACAGCTTGTATACAACCACAATATTTATGAAACGTATACTCAAATTAATTCAGAAAGTATTATTTATTTAGTAAAAAAAATTATAAATTTTACTTCTTTAAATTGAAACGTTCTTAACAAATGTTAACTGTGTTCATTGTAGAGCGATTATTACGAATTATGACCCATTTTCTCCCGAAACAGTAAAAGTTAATTTTGATAATTTCAACACAATAACCTTAAAGAATTTAAGTATTTTAAATTTTCATTCAAAGAAGTTTAAAGTTGTAAATAGCATTTAGTTGGTGCAAATTGATTATGTCACAGTTACTTATAACCGATATGTATCTAAGTCTATTGGTGATGGTGAGCGTACAACGTCTTCTGTGTTTTTTTATAACGTTTTTGTTTTATAAATAAGATTAACTAAACTAAACTGGTCTGTGTTCTTAAACAATACGCCCTTTGAAAACAACGAATAATTTTTATCATGACGCAAAAGCGTCTTGAAAACAAAGCGGACATCTAAATATTTAGCTTACAAAAGTAAACATAGGTTTTACCAGAAAAATGTATTTTTCCATCTTTTAAGTTACGTACATTGTATTGAGTTTGATAAATTACCAATCCATTCTTCTATATGTTTTGTTTGTATGGTACCTCTGATGTTTTGACGGACCCTGAAGTTTTTTTTTTGGAAATCTACTGCTTATTTTATGGAAATTTCTGGAACATATCACAGATGATCTACACCAAGGGATCCTGATTGAGATGTTGTGATTTTTGACCAACACTGAAGTCTTGTTGTGGAAATTTACTGCTTATGTATGGGAACTTTCTGGAACTTATCACACATCATCTAGACCTAGGTATTGGAAACCATTATAATAAAATACATATCCTTAATGGGATGTCTATACCTGAATGAGCCGTAGTTATTTTTGACGCACCCTGAATGCATATGTTAATGGGATGTCTCTAGCTGTAGTCATTTTTTAGGAACCCTGAAGTTTTGCTCTGGATCTCTACTGCTTATGTTGTGATGTTCTGGATAATGTCCCACATGGAACTTTCAGGAACATATCACAGATGATCTAGATCCAGGGATTGTAAACCATTTAAATAGAACAACTATCACTAATGTTATTAATATGCCTGAATGAGATGTATGGACGTTTTAACCAACCCTGAAGTTTTGTTGTGGATCTCTCCAGTCACTAATATGACATCACCTGGAACATATCCCAGTCTATTTAGATCCAGGTATGAAGGTAGATCACCATTGTCGTGACAGAAACAACATCCGTCCTCGCGGTTTGCCTCCTGGTGGAAAGGTCCCTATAATACAAAACAAGTTTTTATATTAAAAAAGGTATTATTTTTTAAGTTCTGAAAATATATTCCTGTCATTGAATATGTTAAGCAATTATACATGTTTTAAGGTATTTAGTTCCGGGTACCAGATATTTAGTCTCTGCGTCGAGACAAAGCCATTGTGGATATCATTGTGTACTTTTTTTTAATCAAATCACACACATTCAAGTATTTATTGACCATGTTGAGTGAACAAAGAAAGTAATCCAAGTAATGAGTTTATCCAGAAGTGACCAGAAGTGCTGAAAGACTAATGGTTGATTCATAACAATATACAATGGAACTGACAGACTTGTTGATTGGATCTTTGTCTTTCAAGTTTATTTAAGTATTCCATTTCGCAGCTGCTAGTTGAATTCAGTCACACTACGATCCAATTGACGAATTTCACGCGATCTGATGGAGTACCCGATAGATTAATTAACTTCTAATTAACGATTTGTCGACAATAAATGGTTGAAATTTTCTTGTAGTTATTTTGAAAGTAAAGCTAAGCAGATGTAATCCTGAATAGCAGCTCTAACATATAGGAGTGCGTAACCTCTTGATTTGTTTGTTTGTTCGAGTGGTGTAGTGAAGGTTATTTCATTCAATTGAAGGGTGATCACCTTTGAATGGCAACAAACGTGCAATGACGAAACAGGACATCACAAGACACAATACAGATGTACGACAAACAGATGAGCAGGGCAACAGAAAGATCCCTCAAGCCAACCGCTACAAACATTTGGAGGGTAGAAGAGTCAAAATCCCTTACAATTTGTTCGTGTTGGACCATTTCAGGTTGAAAAGTGTTCTGCTTTTCAACAATTTTAAAAGTTTTCCTAAAACTTGCTGAAAAAAATATTTTGAATAAAAAGTAAATTTGTGCTGCCTCTTTTTCAAATTGCTACTTCTTTTACACTATTTACGTCAACTGTTCAATGTTACATCACATATAAAACATTACATGGACGAAAAAAGGATCATGCAGTTTTTTCCTGTTTGTCTTTGTTTTCTTGCAATATTTGGTTAAAGGTCAGAAATCCCAAAAATGAGTCAAAATAGTGAAATTTCAACTTCTTATAACTTTATATAAGAAACGAAAAAAGATATGAAAAATCTTAATGACTTTTTTAGTTTGTTAAGATGTTATGATGATGTGTGCAACAAATCAGTTCTGTAGGCATAAAAACAGCTGAGGAGTAGGCATTTTCCCAAGTACGGTACACTGAAAATTCAAAGCAGAGAAAACGAGTAAAATGTATTTCTGATCTATCTTACGACAGTTTTACCTCTTTTATGCTCAATTCTTTGAATTTATTTAATGTAGTTTTTTTCACAATTTCTTTATAATGTCGAATTGAGTCATTCTATGGTTGTTTCGCAAATAATTATGCATAGTTATTGTGAAATTTACCAGTTTTTTCTTTAAAATTGATAGGAGCTGACCGTGTCATATTTGAGTAGAATTCCATTCAAGCTGTGATCGATCTCTAAACAGGCTAAAACCAATCAACCACATGCGGCGTCAGTGAATAAGTGATCACTATACAATGCACGGATACCAGTGATACGCGCATCTGCACAGCGGTCAGATAATTAATCCTCTCCAGGTAGCTACCTATATTTAATTGATTGTCAAAACACCCCTGTTGAAAATAATGTAGTCAAATTAAAATTTTTTAATTGGGTCTGCTCTGTGATAAAGATCACTATCTCAACTTTTTGAATATGTAATAATAAAAAAAATCGCACATTTGGAGCTGAGGGGGTTAGAGTATCCTTAAATTAAGTGTTCACTCTTAGTAAATATGGTTCTTTGAAGGTTCTGTAGAAACGACGATGGTTCTATATGGTACCATTTATACAATAACGGTGCTCAAGCCCAAAATAAAGGAAGACTACTTGGAACAGTTTCTGTGAGGGCTCCATACACAACCATTTAGGGTTCCAACAGAGCCATGACTGAAGAACCTTAAAAGGTTGGCAAGATACATTTTTTTCTAAGAGTGTACCAAAGCGGAGTAATTAATGTTAATGTGAGGGTATAGCTACGATCTTTGCCAGAATAACTATTATTGCCTCCGTTCGCGACCAGGAGTTTGAAAGGATAACTCACTGATCCATTTTTTAAAATGAATTTCCCAAGTACTTACGTATATGACTTTCCACGGCTTTTTCAAAAAGTTTTACTTTTCGCTTGAAGTTTTAACAAGTTATAAAGCTATGTTTTGTTTTAAATTGAACTCAGACCATAGTTCGTTTGTTTGTTTGATTGGGGTTTAACGTCGTCCTCAACGAGTTTTTACTTATATGACGACGGTTTGTCCACTTCATACTTTGCCTTATTGAGGTGGAAACCCTGAAGGACACATTCTAAAAACCCTTCCCGCGATTGTCCGAGCCACATTATGTGACTCACTCATATACCTGATGGCAGACAGACGGACTATTATCACGTGACCCGTTTATCGAACTAGGATAATGCAGCGCACATTCTTACCACTAAGCCACGGCCGTATGGCAAGCAATTTTATTTTTTTCCCCCTTTTTATGATATCATCAATTGATTCATGATATTAATACTATTAATGATATAAAATCTATGAATGATATCATTTATGCTATTGATGATATCATCAATAGATTTCATGATCTTACGAATTCGGTGTATTTCATGAGATCATGAAATGATTTGAAGGTAACTTTGATGGATTTTTGTATACGTGCTCACCATTTAATGAGATGTGAAGAACCGAATAAATGATGTCATAAATACAATAAAGGATAGGCAGACATCACTAGTCACGGAGGTCAGCGCTATATATAGTAGGTAATAAACAGCAAGTGATAGCAGGAACGGGGTTGGAAGCCAAGCTAAGTTCCTATGTCTCCCGTCCCTTTCGCTCTCAATTTCCTCTGGAATTTATTTTGGTATCATAAATGCATTTCATGATATGATATCATAAAATAATTGATATCAGGAAAGAATTGATGATGTCATAAAATAAGGTATAATACATCGGCTTGAGTACGGCCGAGGAGTAGAAATCTTGTCGCAAAGATTCATACCCCTTATTTACACCCATAGTAACACTTTATTGACTCACCTCCAAATTTTTCTCAAGATTCAAGTCTAAACATCCTATCACATAGAAGAGTTCCATCACACTGTACTTCTTCACCCCAGATTTCTCTATGGTACATTGAGCAGAGTTTCTTCCCGAGCCGAATTCACCCTCAAAACTCGTGGGTAATGACGGAGGTAAAGTGTGGTCAAACTTATACTCATGTTTACCAGGTTGTAAGTCAATCTTTGATTCGCCATTTTCTGCAACACAAATATAACAGCCAGCCGTATTAACATAGATGGAAATTTGATGTGGCTCAGCCGGTAAGAGTGTTGGGCCTGCTATCCAGAGACACGAGTTCGATTCCTGGTGGTAAAATTGTTTTTATCTACAATCAAATATATATCCTAGTTTTCTTCTATACACTCTTAGAAATAATGGTTCTTTGAGGGTTCTTTAGAAAAGAGGGTGTTTCAATGTGGAACCATCACGACAACAACAGTTATTTAATCATAAAGCCCTCGGGCTAAGGGCAGTTTGACCGAAGAGTAGCAATGCTATCTTTACTTTATAGCACTGGATGAAAATTAACTATCCTACGTTATGGAAACGCTTCACATATTGGTAGCGCTAGGGCCATTTATTGTTGGAATACACTGCCGTCATATAAGTGAAATACTTTGAAACACGGCGTAAAATACCAATCGATTAATTAATATGAGAAGAAAGGGAGAAATACTTGGAACAGTTGCTGTGTGGGTTCCAAACAGAACCACACAGGATTCCACCAGAGCTATGACTGAAGAACCGTAAAGGGTTTCATAAGAGACAGATTTCTTAGAGAGAATAGCTCGCAACAATTCGCATCCCTGAGTCAATAATTAGGAAGCATTATTAATTCAAAACATGGAAAGGCTGAATTAACTTAATTAGCTTTTATCTCGAGTACAATTAAAACAGGAAACACGATTAATGAACACTTGGGATGAAGACGCAGGGATGAAGAGTCCAGGAAAACTGGTAGACCTTATTTATTTCGTTTGTAGGTGTATTCTACTAAACTAATGACCCTTTCTTGAAGTGCTGTATTGAATAATTACTGATTTACAATGCCAAAATTCTTCCTCCCAGCCAGTGTACAAGTGGGATATTTTAAGAAACCTGGACATGTAGTACATAATTAAGGTAGACAAATAGTGAGTACTACACTTACAAACCACCAAGCAATCCTTCACATCTCCATCAAACAAAATCACTTTCTTCACAACCAAAACCTCCCCCTCCCCTCTTTACCATGACCGTATACCATGGAATA
Source organism: Mopalia ciliata (assembly GCA_034783835.1). Lineage (NCBI taxonomy): Eukaryota > Metazoa > Mollusca > Polyplacophora > Chitonida > Mopaliidae > Mopalia > Mopalia ciliata. Next base: position 16,516 of record JAVFBW010131505.1, read on the forward strand.
AACTGTATTAGGACCAATACTAAACCTATTCAGAGAAACTATTCCTGACTCAAACACTACACTTAAATATGATCATATGTTCAATCCTACAGTAAACCTAACCCAAATCAAAAACACCAACATCGTCTGACGGCAATTATCTGCTTTATTTCTGTCATCTTCACAGGTACTGTAGCTATCAACACGAAAGCACAGTCTGAAGCGACCATACCAGAGGCTTTGTCCACAAGTCAGTTTCATTAAACTTCTCCATCTTTGTTGATCGCCCGGTCACCGGTTTTCGAACAGAGCTGGTTTTCGAACAGTCTTTTTCGCTGTCTTTCTTTGATCTATTTTTGTGCTCGTCTCATTGTAAATTTGTTTTATACCGAATGAAGTAAAAATGTAGGAGCCATATTTCATCAACAGGTCTTTATTGGAGAAAACAGCATCTCCAGAGACCTGTCCGAACGTGAATTAGGACGCGTTTAAAACAGACATGTGATTTTATTAATTGTTGGCAATCCTGTGATTGTGGATTATATATATTAAAGTTATCAATATTTATCATTTATCAACATATATTTTTTTTTTTTGCATGGCACAAGGCTTTTTAACCAACTTATCCATCTTGATAATCTTTGTCCTCTTGAGGTGGGCCTTTTTTTCGTAAAATTGAGCTCCGTCAGTGTAATTTGTAGCAACTACTCTTGGTCACTATTTTGAAAGTCGAAAAAAAGGGGAACCCCCTGAGGTCGTAACTACGGATAAAACTGTCAGCATCGCTTTAAAAGTCATTTTAGTGCATAGCTTTGAGGCTTTGGTTAAGGCGTATTCTCACGGTGCAATCTGTAGTAAACGTAGTAGCCTTTGTTTCCTCATTTGCGAATTGTTGATTGGTCAACTGCTGCGTCCATCACTATCCACCAATCAAAATCCCTCTAATCCTTCTAGAAAAGAAAAGAGAAATCACTTTTAGGTTAATGCTAAACGGCTATGTTTATTTTCTGGGTTAGGGTAAAGAGTGGGTTAAGTATCAACACTAATACAGAAGTAAAATTTCGCTGTTCTACAACTCACTTTTTAACGAATGATAAAGCATGATATTTTGAATCCAAAATAAACACCGTTTACATTTACTTATCATTTGTTTTTGACCATCTTCGTTTATGACAACGTGCAGCTGATACATTTTCGGAGGATTAAAATAGCAAACACACTACGTTGCCGCAACGTTGCATACCAGCTATACATTGGTGACGTTGCAGACTAACCAAAAATCAACGTCACCTCAACGTAAATCTACAACGGCATTTGGCTGTTCATTTGCACCAATTGATACAACGTTATGAAAACGTTGTTAAAGCGTGATAGGGAACGTTGTGCATAGTTTAACGCTGTGACAACTACAAGGTAAGGCTTTTGCTGTGAATTGGTAGCGTTTTGTACAACGTAATAACAAAGTTGTCAAAACGTTAAATGATGCAACAACAATATTACAACGTAGCTGTTACGCTTCTTAGTTTGCTTCTTATGAGTTTTTTTTTTAACCTTTTTGTGTATTTATGTTACAGCATAGCACCCTGACAGAATTTTAGTTTCTCCGAGTATGTTTGATAGCCTATTGGTGTATATGTAATAGATTTTAAGTAAATCGTGTACCTTAAATACTAGATAATACGCTGGGTGGGCTAGTCTGGGGTTAGGTTTATAGTATGAACCCTAACCCAGAACAAAGCATTCAGGCGTTGTCTTATATAACATACATGCTCCATTACTAGAATGTGGACAAGTTTATCAACTCTTGTCAATTCGGCTATAGGTTCCACACTCACTGTTCCAACGTTTACTCACAAAAGCAGAAAGTGTATTACCGATTGAGATGGGCTTTACATATATCCTTGTCATGCTGCGGTTTCCTGTTGTACCGTCATTCCTAAACAATTGCAGCCTAAAGGTTCCTTGCAATAGTTATCCTGATGATGAAAACGGAACTTTAGACAAGCAATTACACTGGTCACAAAGACCAATTAGAAGTTTCCGATACAGAAGTCTATGTTTGAAGCTGCCTGACCCCAATTTGTGTTAAAGCATCTTAGACACTCCTTCTAAGTTCTAATTGAAAACGTGATTTGACACGTGATCAGCAACCCGTCTTAGCTTTCACGTGGTCAACAATTCGTTTTAGCTGTCATATTGAAAGCATGAAAGATAATTAATTACCCCCACAGGAGACAATATCATTATATATAGAGTCTAGCATTAATAGCTTTGACATTGGCTCCTTTTTTATATCTCTTACTAATCATTTTGTAAAACGAAAAACGTCCATTTTTTCAGCCCGGAATATGTGCATGGTCATAACAGCCACCGTGTTTGGTGCAATACCCGCTGAATCCCAAACCCGTTATCCAAACACTATGGGCTATTAAATTATATTCAACCTGTATTTCTATGTTTATTTCGAGTGTAGAGCCGCTAGTCGCCAGTGATTGTCAGATAGAGAAAATTTATATATGACATTCAAACATCGAATTGTGTGAATGGCAACGAGCAAGATAGATCTACACCGCAGAAGGAGAGAGCCGTGGGTAATATATTCTCATCAGTTTAATATGTAGGTGACGAAGATAGCTTATTAACTTGTAGGACTACATCATTAAAAGAAGGAAAGTCAGCAGCACAGGAAAGAGGCACTCGCACGCTGTATTTGTAAGCACGGCATGATTTCATCTTGCAGTTGGGGTACAGATGTCGCCGAGTGAGTTTTCTTGCGATGGTAACTTCTTAATAAACCACATATTAACTCAATTTAAAACAAAACAGATTGATTGGTGATTTACGCCACATTGGCGGTATTTCAGCTACGCTATGGCGTGAACTGGCCGATAGCGGTATCTAAAGACATCAATTAGCGCTATAAAACAGGATACATTGTATAATTTGAGTAACACATTCAGTTGGTTTGACTTTTTAAAAAGCTAGATCTCTCTGGCGAACTTATCCTAGTAATCGGCTGCCGGCTCCACCACATCTCTGAAGATAAATCTATGATATTATATTTTACAACATATTTTCCGAATAAAATCATGTAATTAGGTCCTTTGTAGTTTGCTTGGTTCTTCGTCAATCTTGGATGGAAATACTGGTGTTCGTCTCCATGGCTTGGCAGTCCCTGTAAGCGGTAAAGCCCGCAGAAAATTTAAGCACTCGACCTTAAGGCAAAGATGGTTGCTGTATGCAGCGTTCGCTTCTTAAGAAATAATCAGCGGCTTTTGATATATGCAAATCCTTTTGTTGTCATCCGCTGACAAAATACGATGTTTTTTCCGAGGATGGTCAGATCTGGGCCACTGCGAAACAACTGCTTTAAGTCCTATTGTATTGGGCCAGTCTGACTGCATTTGTTTCCATCATATCTATGGAAACCGTAAATCAAATGGCTGTCCGAAAAAAACAACTTTGTCGGGAACCAATGACGATTTAGTCTAGAACAGCTTACGGAGGATTTTGATTGGATTGGACTCAATAGTCGCAATGAAACAACAAATAAATGTTGGTGTTTTGCCCTGTTAAAAAAAGATTGATCGATTGATTTATTGATTAGTGTTTAACGTCATATTCAGCGGTATTTCAGCTACCTTGAGGCGTGAACACACTCAAATTATTTTATCTAAGGTTCTACATATAAAGAACAATTTTAATCAGACTGCAGTAAACATCACAATAAGTAACAAATCAACTGAAAACGACATACATGAGTACTTCAAATTTGTGTGTGGGTGTTTCTGTTTTGATTTTGTATTAACAAAAAAGTCAATACCGGTATATCGAACAAAAAAAATGTACCCATAAAAGGGTTCAGCATGTATACAGCTCCTTATATTGTGCCTTGGTGGTTTGACCTCATTTTCCTGGTTTAACCATTTTAATGGACGGTACAGAAGTAAAGTGACCACTCAAGATTTGGCATACTACATTCCTCAAACTATTTATCAGATACTCCCCAGTTAATACATTATAATTGAGATCTGATCACTTGAGAATCAATGTTTTCTTTACCTGACTTTAGTAGCACGATGGACTCATCGAGGTATATTTCACTGGCTGAATAGTCCGTGTATCCGCCACCTCCGGGGAGTTGAAAGGACACCTTCCCCTCACCCTTCAATTTCAGATAAATCCCTGTAACATTAAAATCGTAATAACGATGGCTAACAGCAAATCCGAGACTTGACAGATCAAATTGGAGTTCGGAATCTTGCCTACGTACAATTGGACACTTGTAACATTATTGAATATTCAGTCTGCATATTTTGACATTTTCTCATATCTGAGAGTAAACAGTGGTACCTCGAATGAGAGCGATTCTGAGATTTCGTTTACCTTTGAAGCGATTGTGCGACCAATTGCAAAAAAGGCACATCGGCTTTAGACATAAGTCGTTTAAAATATTCATAGTGATAACTTTAAAATAAGAGGAAGAACAAAAATTTACATGTATTTTCCGCATAGTTTTATATTTCCCTTGTGTTTAATCTCTTTTTCCGATGCCAAATGACTGCCTTCCTAGAATATCCATACCGCGTCACAAAATAAAGTATTAAATAAAACTGTTGCCATACCAGGATAAACATATCATATATGTGTTGAGTCAGACAGCTACAGTCTCAGTACTTTCGCCCACCCAGTCGCAGTCCGGCCGGACAATCTACCAGTCGCACAATACTAACGACCGGCCCGACATCCACCGAGTCGCATAATACTGAAGTCATGTACATCAGCCCAATCAGAGAAAAACTGACACCTCGTCAGAAGCCCACACTCTAATAGAATACTTAAGGGTGACAGGACATCCACCTAGTGACGGAACACTGGCACCAAGCCAGACACCCACGCAACCGATCAGACAATATTATTACCCGGTCTGACACTGGTCCCGTCACAACACACTTACACCTTGTCCGATAATCATCCAAACTCAGAATACTGACATCCTGTCAGGAAACCACCACAGCTAACCGGTCCAATCCAGACCACGTCACGAAATACAAACATTATTTAATATAAACGCCCCATCTGCCAATCCAATACCAATCGTCCTTGGGCCTGATACCAACTCAGTCTCTAGAACCTGACACCGTGTCCGACACCAACCTAGCCACAGTAGACCGACACCGGGTCTGACACCAACAGTCACAGTAATAAGGGACCGGCCTTATAAGCACAATATCATAGTAGTTGCCAACAGGACAATGTGTGATTGCTCTAACCCTTTAAGGTCGGTACCAGTGAAACACAGGACGATCCCCAAGGCCTCATTTGGCATGATAGTGATTAGACGACCAACAATTTAGAAATTGGACGCGCGAAGACCGTCGTTGTTGGTTAAGTAGGCCTATTGATTTTGATGAAATGCCAAATATTTCTCCAAAATATTTTAGATGTGTTATTGTGGCCACTACTGTTGGAGTAGATTGAAGTAATATCAGTGACCTGTATAAGTGTCAGGCGTTAAACAACTCAATAAATCAAAAACTTCTAGGACAAAGGACTTTCGCAGCGCACCCATGCTCGTTATGCGCAATGGTTACGTAATAACGATCCCGCTGTCTGGACAGAATCATTACCAAATTCTTAAGCAGAGAAAATATATAATCCATTTGTGGAAAATGTTTCTGGATGATTAAGTATAATGGTATCAGCTATCACTGGTCAGTAGTGCACATGAACTTTAATTATTTCAAATATTTAGCTCAATATTTAATAATAACACGCCGCACTTACTGTTATGCTAAGAGAGGAATCGGTTGCATATTGCATCTTTACGGATGGTTTGTAAGGGACATTTAGGTTTTTCTGTATTTTTCATAGACTATACACCGCGGTGGAAACTCTCACATGGCGATGAGAACTTTTAAACCGCGGAGAAAAAGTTTACTCAACGGAGAAAACTTTTACACTGAGGGTAACGTTAACACCGCGGACAAAACGTTTACCACACAGAGAAAAGTTTTACAGCGCTGCGAAAACTTTTCCATAGAGAAAAAAACTTTAACACCGCGGTGAAAACGTTAAAACAGTTGAAATATTATCATTAACACATTTCACATCTGAAGAGCTACAAGCCAACGATTACTCACCGCAACATACTTTCGAGTAGAAAATGGCGACATCAACTAGAATTATTTACATGCTATTTCAACGACTTCTATTTTAACGGAGGAAAACTCACAAAACTATTTACCCAGCGGAATCTGAAAGCTGATATTTTGTCCTTTGTATTGACATAAGATGTTAACTTTGTGAGCCTTACGCTTTAACAGACACATTTGTACGACATGAGAGCCGATAAAACTCCTCATCAATATATCACTATTATCAACTTTTGTATTACCATCATTTTCTAGGGATTCAACGAGCTGGAAAGAACCCAAGCTAGTGACGCTGTCCCGTGAATCAAAAACTCTATAATCGTTTGTAAAGCGAATGGTAAATTCAACCAATTTAGACATTTTCCGCGGCACAATAAAAGGCTCCAAGTTACCGGTCAATCCCGCCATGTCTCTGTCAATAAGACATATCACCGAGTTCACACAATCATTGAAGCCCACTCCTTGTCAGTATATTCACAACTTCTGCTATGACCATTGTCCGGACCATCAGAGGCAGAACAATCGCCAGCACATGGCATTGGCTTCCTGGCGCCGGTTATCACTGTTGATAAAGTGAGGATACTGGGCTTGGAAAAGAGTGTGATGTCCCACTTATGCATATCGGCTGTTAACAACCCTAGTCTATTTCTTTAGTTTTTATACAGCATTTATAGGTGACATTTTCTTAATTTGCTTTGGATAGATGAATTAATCATACATATAGGCCAAGAACTTTGACACAGTTCCGTTGTTACCTCTTCGAGAGGGAAACTTTCAAAAAGATGTATTGGTTATATTCACCTTATATTACCTTTAGACAAGCCCTAGCAATTAAATTAACAATCCAAAATGTTGGAAAAAGAATATATATTAAAAAAAAACTTAACCACCAATTGAATTTTATAATCGTAATCCGTTAATTGTTATTCGCTGTTGAATTGGTATTAATAACACATATCAGATGTTAAGTGCTACTTCCAGAAACTCACTATGGAATTCCAAACATTTTTCATTCGCATTCTTAAAATCAGATCACTTCAGCAAATCGATCTGCTAGCTGAGTGAAAGTAACACGGACTATTCTGAAATCGTAATGAATAAAATCCGCGCTGTCGTTGTACTTTAGTTTCGCCACCGTATTGTTTTACACTCAACCATCAGTTTGTTTACAGAATTGGTCAACGGATCGCTTGAGAAGAAATTGTGAACACAGGGCTACTATGAGAATAGTTCTACAGAACGTTTAACGCTGGTCTTAAAATAAACCCCATGTTTACTTGAACCAGAAAGCTTTGCGGAAAACAATCATATCAGCTAAAAAAATGAATCTGTAATTCATCGTCATTGGATTCTGGCGCATTTTGTCGTATGAAAAGGTCCATTCAACCTGACTTATTCCCTGTTGAAGCTATAACAAGTCCGTCGAGAGAATGGTTGATAGTACTATTATGAGTTTATGTGGAACAAAATGGTAACCATCCAATTTGATAACGATCTTGTCGTCTCCTATTATTCAACAGATTGATCCGCCTAGCGGATACTGCGTTCAAGAGCATAACTGTTGTAATAAAACCCGTGTCTGGTAAACCATGCATTGAATGACTTTTCTCACATGTGAATAGATTGCAGCTGTAAAACATAAAGACAAATGACTGCATTAAGTAGTGTTTGTATAAGTGTAAGTGGACAGCTCAAACAGTACACAGACTTGGCCGCTTCTTCAGCCGCGAAAAAAATACACCAACTTAAATTATTCTTAAATCAACAAAAATCTCTCCATTACTCTGTGTTTTCCTCAGCCCAACCCTACCACGAAAACCGATGTAGTTTGTGTAGCCGCATTGGTAAAAAGTGTCGTCCGATTACAGGAAACGAGTAATCGAAATGTGCTGTATACCAATGTGTCTACTAGGTGGCAGTACAGAGCTCAACATCTGTTAAAATATATAACAATTTCTGGGATACTTGAGAATGTTCTTCAACAAATAAGAATCGTTACCAAACGTATGAAAAGGTACGTCGTCTAGCTCAGGGCAATATCTTTTACAAACCGGAAAGGGTTCAGCAAATCCCCGCCCTGTGGGTATGAACCAGCTGTCGTTAAACTTGTATCCTCCAATATATCGACTTCATACACAAAATAATTATTTGATGAATTTATATCTAATTCAACTTTGTCTTTGGGAGTTTATCTAGAACACGAGAAGGTTTGTCGATTTGTATTAATGATATTTTAAAGATGAGTAAAGGCATCTAGAATGTGTTTAAATGTAATAGCCATATTTATATCATATACAATATCAGATACTAATCAGTCTGTTTGAATGGGTTTTACATTTTTTATGTTACCCATATGATGGTGTGCCACAGTGTGGACAATCAGAGAACGCAAAACAAAGACACCACAACCAGATCGGTAGCATATTTGATCTTAGCACCGAAAATATCAGGATAGCAGAAAATTTTCTCCCAACCGTCGACCAATAAGTAACAAAAGTGTCAATATCTTCCACTACATTGATTCTGCTATTCATAACAGTGTGGCTAAACATAGACCAGCTAGATATAAAAACCCGAGATAAAATCCAATACGAATAATGTGACCGACCGACTTCTGATGTGTTGGATTCAAAATAATTCTCAAACGAAAACGAATTGTCATACTATGCATTGTTTGTTTGGTAGAAGTCTTACATCCTAAGGTTTCATACGGGTTTATTGGCATGTATCGACAGATCAAATGAATGGGCGAAGGAATCTCCCTTAGCCGTGGCTGGTAATAAAATGGACAGCAGGCAAGTTCGTCTGCTTGTTTGGTTGCGATATAGCACCTCAATTGAATGTAATTTTTTACGTATGAGGGTGCGCTAGACTAACGGGTGACGGAAGCCACTCTGGACGTCACTGACAACAAACAAAGAGAAAACAATTGCAGAAATCAAAACAAAACAGCTCGGCTCTTTGTTTCCCTTAGCCTTGACAGCAATAGGATCACTACCAGAAGACCGAGTGGAAACGAACCGCACAACAGTTGCTTCTAATTTAAAAAAAAAACAGTGCCTGGGGGCACTCAGTAACCTCATAAGTTATATACAACCGATACGAATGTATAATGAATAGCCACTGTCTTCCAATTCGCTTTTGACTGCACCTGTGCAGCATAAATGGCTGATAAATCTCCTCATGAATATCTTTATACAATAACGTGCACTACTATTATCAATTTTACATTACCATCAGTTTCCAGGGATTCACCGAGCTGCAAAGACACGAAGCCTGAGACGCTGTTCCCTGAATGAAAACCTCCATAATCATCTGTAAAGTGAATGGTAAATCCATCCAATTTAGGCATTTTCAGCGGAGCACAAAAGCTGACTCGCGTCTTACAAAGACCCCACGTTACCGGTAATCCTGCCAGATCTCTATCAGTAATTCATCTCATTGAGGTCACACCGTCATTGAAGTCGGTGCATTCACCACTTGTTATGTTCATTGTCCAGACCATCAGAGGCAGAAGAATCGCCAGCACGGTATTGACTTTCTGGTGCCGGCTATCCCTTCTTGATAAAGTAAGGATTCTTGGTTTAGAAAGAGTGAGATGCCCCACTTATACACACCAGCCGTTAACATCCCTGGCTTATTTCTTCGTTTTCATGCAGCATGTAAATATGACATTTCTTAATTTGCTTTGGATAGATGGATTAATCATACATATAGGCCAAGAACTTTGGCACAGTTCCGTTGTTAAATCTTCAAGATTTCTTTCTTGTATAAAATATGCATGGGTTAATCAGCTCCAGTGATAGCCTACTTTTAGACAAGTCCCAGGAATTAAATAAACAATCCAAATTGTTGGCAAAAGCATCGACAAAAAAAAAAACCCAAAGAAACCGAAAGCCGCAAAAATTCACAACACTTTCTGAAATCCCTTAAATACGCGTTATTGTTTTCTGTTCTATTTTAATCTTACTATCGTTATGTTTCACACCAAACCATCAGTTTGTTTACAGACTTGGTCCAATGATCGCTTGAGAAGAAACCCCGAAGCATCACAGGGCTACTAAGGCAGTAGTTCTACAGAACAGTTAAAGCTGTTCTTAAAATATACTACATGTTAAAACTTGAACCACGAAGTTTTCTGGTAAACAATCGTATCAGCTAAAAATAAATCTGTAAATCGTCGTCGGGTTGATTCCGGCGCTTTATTACGACCCGACTATTTTCCCGTTGTAGTTTTAACAAGTCCATGACGGGTTCCTGAAGAAAACAGACACGGTGTTATTGAGTTGACTGTATATACAGTGTCTCTTGCATTATCAATCCTACTATCAGTGAAATGACAAAGGGGACGAATAAACTGTCTCAGTGAGGGCTGTATGCCATTTCAAACAAAATAAAATGAGGTGGCAAATTTAAGTCAAAGTCAAAGTTTTTCCAGGCAATGTTTCTGGCACCGATTTGAGCCTCCTTCACTCTCCAAGATCTCCACTGTGTATGAAGACAAACATACTGTACCGGTCCAATAAGAGAGAAATCCATCACTGCATTATAGCTTTACAGTCTGGCTGTTGCAGTTGGAACATGAAGGGTGTTAAGCAAATTTAAAACCGTTCACTTGTAAAAACAACATTTTGCAATGTAAATTGATTAATTTTCTTGCCGTGTTTTGTCAGATTACAAACTTTAAAGAAACTGTAACATCCAACAAGTTCAATAGCTTTGTTACGTTCTGCCTTCAATATCGTATTGCTGTGGTAAACCAAACATTGAATGAATTTTATCATATGTTAATTGATTGTAGCTGTAAAAACATCAAGAAGAAGGACTCGGTTAAGTAGTGTTTGTATAAGTCTACATGTACAGCGCAAACAATACACAGACTAAGCCGTTTCTTCGTCCATAAATAAAATCCACCAACTTACAGTATTTTTAATTCACAAAAATCACTCCATTATTCTGTGTTTTCCCAGTTTAGCTGCAGCTGCATTAATATAGGAAGTGTTGTCCAACTACGGGATACGAGTAAACGAAATTTGTTAACCACAATTGCATCTATAACAGTGGCGGTACACAGCTCTGGATTTATTACTATTATAGCATACAACAGAAACAAAAATCTAAAGGACCTACTTGTTAAGGCGAAACTTCCCTCTGTATCAGAGGGGTTGCAACTCTTACTCTTTAACAGACAAATTTATTCGTTAATCCCTGTATCTCTGAAATACTTATTTTTAGACAGATTTATTTATAACCCATGCTAAATATATTGTTAGCTAAACTTTAACAATGTTTTATACACCATGTTTATTATTATTCTTATTATTTTTTTTTTCAATTGTTTCTTCGATTAATAACATAAACGGGCAACAAACCGAGCTGAAAAGGACACATACAAGTGTCAACATAGCAAACGATTTATTTTGGATCTTAAAAGATAATGTCTGATCTCTACAATAGAATGTGTTGCGTGGCAATTGTATCCACACATTCCTTGACTCTTACATGTCTAAGGGGTAATGTCAGAGGTCAAGGGAAGTAGGCGTAAACATAGATACATTAACATTATTTGTTACATTATTGCTAGCAAATATGACACTTTCATGCGTGAGTCTTGCATGCGCATTCACTTAAAGTGAGTCAAAATGAAACATCGGTAGCTCCCGTTAAAACGACAACCAATCCGTCCATCAATCAACCAATCCGTCATCCGATCGATCGTCCAATCAGCCAACCAACCAATCATTCAATCAATCACGCAATCAGCCCATCAATCAATGCACACCAGTGAAGTGTATATTTCTGACTTCGCGGGCTCACAGAATGTCATTGATTAATATGTTCGCTTTGGAGATAAATTAACATCCGACCTTCGACTTCAATTTATAATTCAATTTCTTAGCTGTTGAAAGTCCTCCTCTAAAACAATTACTCTTCCGTATGAGCTAAGCGACAGCTTCAATCAATATAAAAGCACGTAAATCCTGCTTGCCGTTGTTTTTGCGATCCAGTTGATTATGGTATGTTTGTTTGTGTTCGCTTTCAAGATTCCGCCCTTGTCCATAGAGTAGTAGTTATTTTATAGATAAGCATGTTATCATGTGACATCCTATCTAATGTACTCTGGATCTCGATTGGTTGGGGTAAATGTACGCATCATGAGATAATGAATCAATAATAACATCTCCACAATTGTATTTAAAGACAAACTAATTAACTCCCCTTGCGTGTGTTGTCACCTTCCGCATAACCATCAGTTATTCTACTTCGGTTATTACATAAACAGTTTTTTATTTACATCTGAACTGGTCGCAAAATTTGTCATAAAAAACAAGTCATTTTGTTCCTGTCGACTAGCGAATCATCCCGTTATTTGAAGACCGGGCTGCTAGATAAAGTTGACAGGCCAACTAGTCCTGCTTTTGGTGAACAGATTTTTTTTATTTAATTCATTTTTATTTATCCGAAGTTCGATCAAAAGAATTAAATCCCAATTACAGATCATTGGTTTTTGGGAGAAAAACAGGGGAATAAATTAACCCGGAAAACCAGCAGCCTTCTGCTTGTTGCTGGCAGGCCAATCCACATACTTTCGGCTGGAATTGAACCCATGGCCCAACATGTGTGGGTGATAATTATATACACTGTCCAAAGCACTCCACCACGGAAGACACATTAAGACACATGTTCATGGAAATAATATGTAAATGTCCACAAGCAATAATAAAAACTTATTTTCATCCCACCATATCACAAACCAAACGGGTATTATGAGAAAAAAAACCTGATTTGTGATTGTCTCTGGAAAATAATAAGTTTTTCATGTGTTGTGACAAAAATATATTGTATCTTTTTCTCTGACACATCACATCTAAAGGGAGCGCTGATGCTCTCTACAGAGCAATAGTAATCAAGCAAGAGTGATTAATGTGTCCTTCACTGTTATCCGATATTGACATAGACTTAACGTGTGGAACTTACTGATAAGTGAGAGCTGTAATATGCCGTATTCAATACCTTACTTCCCCTTATAATGTTTATCAAACAAAGACTGTTAGATTAAACCATGGGTAGATAAATGACAGGACGGTATTCTCAAGAGGTTTCCACCTACAAGTACGTGACGGCCGTGCCATTCAATATAGTGTTGTATTTTGCTCCGGTAAATCCTCCCTCGGCTCTTGCAAATCTTAAAAAAGTTTCCAAAATATACTGACAGACTCGAATCTCTTGATTATTCCAGTGAGGGTAACGTTGATTTGGAAACAACACGCCTTAAATAATTAGGCCAAATTCGTACTAACAGACTAGGAAGCATTCTGTACAAAATACCAACGTATGCATGAAGCTCCTAGTTTATTTTGCAAGGCCTGTTTCTGACACTCCACAGAATAAACATAGGATTATTCTAATATTTATCATCTAGCTCGTGGGGCAAAATTAATCAGTTATATTACATTTTATCAGCCGACGGTTCTTTAGTTTTCGTGATGGATCGATGACCCGTTTGGAGGCTGATAATAAAGTTTGTCCTTCATAATTTAAGACAAATTGTCCCGTGGGAATTGATCGTTATGAAAACTGGCTCATTGGTATATTTCCTCCCCACATATGATCCAGTCCCTATTCGTTACTTATAGAGTCTATTTAATTCTCACTGATATAAATAACCAAAGAATATCGCACAATGTGTGATTGGGATTCTATAAAATTGTCCCCGCATATAATCGGCTGATCCATCCCTTTTACTGGACATAAGCATGTTGGACAGTGCTTGACATTAAGCAAATGGGTCTGCGAAATCCATACACTGGAAGCGATCCAAATAAATATCCCATTTGATAAGGGGATGGGGGTGTCATATTCCCTATGCAGGCGTACAATACTTTTTCTGTACTCTATCGTCTATCGATATGGTGGTCTCGAAAAAACGAAACAAAAATTAATTATGGGCCTGTTGTCAATTAGCAATTTAACGTAAAGAACCTCTAAATTGAGGAGGAAATGTGTATTTTGCTCAATTTAATTATTTTAAGTTTGTCTGCGCCCCTTCACTATATTAATATAACCAAACAAGCTATATATTCTTCAGATTGACAACCAAGGTGAATATTTGTTCAAATTTCATCCAGGCAACGATTCTTTTCGGTGGCTTATAAATCATCAGTGTTTCAGGGACATTACTTATCAACGAAACATCAGAATTATTCTCAAAGGCGTGCTCGCCTAAAATATTACCAATATGGAAAACGTTATATATGAGGCTATATAAATATAAAAGATCTTCCCAGAGCCTGACCATAAACCTAACGCTTGTCCTGAAATGCAAACGTTAATGTATAAACAATTGCTTTCAAAAGATATATTACAAAGAAACGACAGTTTATCTTGTAAAAACCTATCTACCACCGAATGTTTGCCTAAAATATTAATAACAAAAGTGTTTTTTTCCAACGGAGTTTTTATACGTCCTGTTCTTGTAAGAGCAACATATATTTTAAACATAACATCTTCACAGCGATGCTTCAGTTGCTAAACCACCATAGTAAAATCGGCTGGTCTGAATAAATCTACTATACGGCCCCATCAATAATTATTCATACTACTTTATTGTACTTCTCACGGGTTTGAGTCCGTTTGTAGACCTCAGATATATGAGGGAGCGAAACGATGTGGCTTCGGCAATAATGGCGGTCTTTTTACGAGATGTCTTCCATGGTTTCCTCCGTGTTTTTAACGAGGAACAAGTGTGAACAACCGATGTCATAGAATTTAAACATGGTTGAATACGAAGTTATGCCCTCAGCCAAACGCACAAACAAACAAGATAACCAAATACTGATTTTAAAATGATATGGAACATAGCTTTTGTCTCCCTCAATGGTTTTTGAGAATGTTTTTCTTTTGTATATAGTTACTAGTAATTCCTAATGTGTGACTTAACTTTATTTCAGTCAGACTTCTGATTGTTCTTTATAGTGCGGCGTTAAACATTGAGTAGAGATAAACAAAATATGAACCACATGTAATGTCAGCTATTCTTCACTTAATTTCAGTCTTCTGATTTCTCTAGCGCTTAAAGAAACACTAAGCAAACACTAAACCAAATGTAAGTCTTAGATGGTCTCCAGAAAAAATAATGAACATTTACCTATCGATTGGCGGCTTTACCTTGTGCGGTCCTGCGTTTATCTATTTGACACATCCCATAAAGAAGCGACGTTAACGGCCCAATAAGCCAATAGCAATCAAACAACTGCGACAAATGAGGTGTTTATGTCGAAACGATATCCCCATTGGCTTAACCGAGAAAACTGTATTGTAGCACAAGCTGCCACTTTGAAGGCTTATTCAGTAATTTGCCGTTTTAAGTACAGGAAATTAGTACTTCTAAGCGTGTTTAATTGTAAGATCGACGACACTGATTAGAACGATACACAGAGACTGATTGACACATGGGGCTTAAAAGAATGTCAAAGGCCAAAGCACAGTATATCAAAACAAATTGTCCCTTAAGCTGAGAGGGCTATAGGGTAGAGTACACGAAGGATAGAACCGTAACAAAGCTCATCCTTATAGTAGAATGACAAAACCTGAATAAAGTTTTTTTCTACCGTGAAGGGCAGAAGCGCAATGCTGAAGGGCGAATCCAGACACGAACACTTGGGCAATGTTAATTAACTTTTCCTCGTACTAGTTTCTTTGTTTTGACCAAATCATCGACCGGCAAACCGTATTATCAAAAGCGAAAGTGTTTTCGTGTGGATCTTTGACACAAGAAAACATGAATGAAAGCTTATATGATATTTACCCTAGACACCACGGAGTGTGTAACATATCAATTATGTAACATTTTATCTACATACGATTTGTCATTTTCACGATGTATCCAACAGCCTTTAGACGGGGATGCCAATTCTGTTATGATAAGTTTGTTTTCTCATGGTGCTTAAATAATACCTCTTAACTGTTTTGCGAGTAGGTATAATTACTCTCAGGGTCTTTAACTCACAGAGCTTGGGATCCTTAATGATGTCCTTGTTTCCTGTCATATCATGTGAGAGGTAAATGTATTGATTATTTACATGAAGTTTGGATAATGTTATAGTTAAAATGCACACCTAATGTACTACATTTTACACGTAGGCCGAACTATATCTGTATTGCAATTATGATAATCATATAGTCTGCGTTGTGTAGAGAACAGTATCCCCCTATTTTGGCTTCAGAGTAAATGGCCCCGTGAGGTAGCGGGTGGGCCATGGCCCTGCAGAATACTCTCTCGGCTTCCTCGGTCCATCGTAAGAGGCTAGAAAAGAGGTTGCTTTCTGTTGCCCTGGTGTTCGCAGAGCTAAATGGTAACGGAAATCAGATTTGATTGTGATGTTCTGTATTTGTGTCCGTCGTCATATAAGTGAAATACCCTTGAGTACGCATAAATACCAATCAAACAAACACAGAAACAATCAGAGTAAATGTACGCAGTCTAAGGCCATATGAAACTCTCTAAGTTTATATGTATGTGTGTATATAGTGTGCCAGTGAACGAAATCAACGATTTTTTTGTGTGTTTATACGTCGACCATACCTGACCGAATGCCGTTGAACAAATCATCGAGTTTTGTGTATATTCATACGTCTACCATACCTGACAGAATGTCGTTGAACAAATCATCGATTTTTGTGTATATTCATACGTCTACCATACCTGACCGAACGCTGTTGAACAAATCATCGAGTTTTGCGTATATTCATACGTCTACCATACCTGACCGAGCGCCGTTGAACAAATCATCGATTTTTGTGTATATTCATACGTCTGCCATACCTGACCGAACGCCGTTGAACAAATCATCGATTTTTGTGTATATTCATACGTCTACCATACCTGACCGAACGCCGTTGAACAAATCATCGATTTTTGTGTATATTCATACGTCTGCCATACCTGACCGAACGCCGTTGAACAAATCA
>JAVFBW010131506.1:0-23256 GCA_034783835.1 Mopalia ciliata
TTTGATATATAAGGTTTTCCTCCTGAAAATAAGGAAATGACTTGATGGATTCGACCATAACTAATGTCTTTTTGTTAAGACTGCAGACAGAAACGCCTGGCTGACTTGTCCAATTCCTCTCTCGTTGACATATTTACAGTCATGTCTAAAATAAACTCCATTACACATTATGTAAATTGCCATCGTATGTCTTTCGGCCTTGTTTTCGAAAGTCTCAAATCAATCGAAGAGCAAGTCAGGCGATTGCATCCAGACTAGACAGACGGAATTCTGTGTTAGTCTCGTAACAGTCAGAGTCAGAGAAAGTACGTTTTATGAAGTGAATTTGTGCAAATATGTATTCCTTGACAATCGAATATTGCATGATTTACAAAATCATTATGAATGTGCTTTACAGCGTCCATGTATACTTTAATAAATACTTAAACAAAACTGATATATTTCTTTAAAGATTAGCATAGTAACACAGGGATGTTGATTAATCTAATGAATGAATCGCCTCATATTCTAGAAAAACTCCCAGAGACGAGTAGATCTTAAACTTTAGTTGTTATGGGTAACCCACAGACATCTCGAGAGAACGTAATGACCATTTACAGGGTATAAAAGATAAAGTATATAAAATATTGATACATGCAAACACTAATATGTTATCCAAAGCATAATGTTTTTAATATCGAAGAGTAGATAACAATTGATATATTCTCTCCCGACGGAGGTCTATACATCATACTCTACACATCCTTTGATATAATAAAGATATTTAAATTTATGAAATCCATGCATTTCTTGGCGCTGAGGGCATGTATCCACTTACATGGGATGATAATATATGGCATATGTCAATGACGGGCAGATCCAACCCAAAACATTACCCCCATTACCAATATATAATATAAAAGATATCTACTACTGACTGACAGAGTGTCTATTACTGGCGATAGATAAGATACGTTAACTGTAGAATGCTGCTCGGATAAAAGCCCATAAACTATCAAGTGATGAGGCGAATGGACAGATCCTCCTGATTTACTTGTCCGAATCTCTTTTCGCTCTCCCTCCTTCTCACCTTCGGACACTTTTACAGCACTATCCAGACGTCAGTGAAATAAACATTATGTAAATATTTCCCGCTACATCTCTACAGTGAATTGGTTGGAAAGGTTAAATTGTGTCAACGACCTCTTACAGCTTAAATCTTGAAACGATTCGGAATAGACAGAAATGAAATCTGATGACCACCTCGTATCCCATGCATTAAGCCGACAAGCTTCATTGTCAACAACATTGTCTATTATTCGAATTGATACACGCGTCTATAACGTAGTATATTTCGTTCTGTTTATCTCACCAGAAGTATATATGTAAAGAATTTCATACAGTTAATAAAAATAATTTTTAATATAACAAGTTTGACAAGGATTTAGTATCAACCTTGTTTTATCTAGTTCACATTATAGCCACAATATGAATTTAAGTCATTGAGTGTCTAGAGAACCCGATATATCCAGAAAATTTAAACCATTGAGTGTCTAGAGAACCCGATATATCCAGAAAGTCGTATATTAATATTTTTATCAAATGAAATGTCAGCTTAAAGTTTACCTCCAAGGAGTCTGATCGACAATGGTTAATAAATTCGACAATCGAAGTCTTAACGCATGTCATTCGCCTTTCTTGATTATTCATTTCCCAATAAACATCGCAATAAATAAAAGCTTGCTTTTCCTGTTCGTCGGTTCGTTTATGTATTTAATAGAATTCTTTAGAAAACCATATTCGCAATTTGTAATATCAATATCAAACGTCTGGGTGGAGGAACATTCTTGAATGCTGTCTTTCATTGCATATGGACAAATTGGACTGGTTAATGTTTATGATAACTACCAGGTTCCAACTGTGGTTAGGTTTGCATTGTTCCATATTGAAGGAAAGCTTAAAAATGAACAACGATAGTCTGAGATAACAAACCTAATAAGTCTGTATTTTCATAGCTCAAGACATTGCTTGGCTATTCTGTGACAACCAATATGCCTGAGTTATCTGTTATCAGTGAAGCCTGTCATCTGCTACTCGTGATTTCCAAAGAAAACATCGAAGACCCCCTTTGACTCAATGTTGTGCTACCCGCATTTCTAAGCACTCTATTCATTGACACCCAGCTCGAATGTAAAGCACCATTTTGATTAGGTATTATTTTTAGACGATCTTTCCAGGTTTTGTATGTAACACAATGTTTTAATTATAAGGTCGCTAATTCGTACTCCTTAGCTAAAGACTCGTGTTTTTATTTCGGTTCTGTGATATTAATGCCATTTCAATGATGAGATTCAAGTACCAAATCTCATGGTCAAAACTGTAAAATGCATGCTACGGAGGCTTCGATAATAACGATATTTCTTCTACATCTCCATACCTACTTAGGCCCGCGGCAGTGGTTTAGCGGTAGCGCGTGTGCTTACTAATACGACTCCAATTTACCGTTCACCGGATCGAGTCCGTCTGTCGACCATCAGGTATATGAGTGAGTCACACGATGTGCCTCCGGCAATCACAAAGTGGTTTTAATGACATTTCATCCCGGGTCTCCATCGTAATGTGGCAAGGAGCAGTGTGAAGTGGACAATCCGTCGTCATTTAAGTGAAATACCCTTCAGTACGACATTAAACCCAAATCAAGCAAACAAACAAACCATACCTATTTAACTAACACTATTTATTGGGATGGTTTGTTATTTTCTCACCTTGTAAAAGTAATTGTTATTCCGTTTATCAAATTGTTTTGTTCTTATTGGTTGAAAAAACACATGCCGTGCAATTATAGTAATGACGCTGGGGTGTGGTACATTGGGAATTGTTGTTCTTCTTGTCAAAGTTATCTCCTCTTGGTTCACGTGAAAGCTTTCTCCAGGAAAACAGACGTCTATCCAGTCACAGGCAATTGTTCTTTTGTAAAGCAGAGGCCAGTCCCATTTCATAGAGTATTAGTCTATTTCGGTAGTGTTAACAACTGATAAAATTTGCCACAAACACTGTAACAATGTAGCGAATACATTCGGTTGAACAAAACAAGTATTGCATTTTTGAGAATGGAACACACAAGTTAGCTCCCGCCAATTGATGCTTTGTGCTCATTGATCATTTAGCTCGTTTCGCACAGTTCAAGAGTAAAGTAACTCCAAATAAGGATACATTCATTTTAATCTCAATATTTCTTCACTTTATTCTGCCATCATTGACTCTCCTGGTGACGGCAAGATAAAGCACCAAAATACTGAGATCAAAGAGCCCTTTGTTCTGGGAGTTACACTATACTCTTGTACTATTATATTTTGGACTTAAAACGAACCATACCTAAACAATTTCCGAATCATTGATGTTAAACGATGCACCACCTTCTAGAGGCAACAATGCAAAGCCTGTTTTGTTTAATGGGAAACAATGGTGTTGCTTTTCTTGTCTTGGATAACCAACTTGCCGGTTTACTTTGCATCAATGAAGCCCGCCATGTGTTAGTCGTAGGGTTAACAGAACACGGAGTCGATTCTGTCAGATTCAATGTTGTTCGATCCGCGTTTCTAAGCGCTCCATTCCTTCGCACTAACATGGACCTACAATTGCACTGAGACCAGAAGATGGTTTTGTCCCATCTTATCCCGGCTTTAAACAAAACACGCATTTTGCTCAATCGGGTAAACTTTATTGCTGATCATTCAGCAACGTTGGAACATTGGCAATCGGATTATAATTCGGATTAATTTAATTTTTTTTATTGTAAAGGCTTTATTCACTTTCCATTACCCGTGGAGCGAAGTCAGCATTGATTAAATATACACCAAAGTAAAAAACAAAAATACGCTATGACTAAAACTGCACAATTTGTGAAACGAATGTGGATATAGCATCATTACAATATACGAGGACCTTCAGTAAGTTTTACAAAGTATTTATTTCCTAGCACTGTGGGCCCTCTGGCTAAGGGGAGTTTATTTGAAGAGAAGCAATGCTTTGCTTGTGTCATTTATTGTTGGAAAACAACAACCTTATATAAGGGGAATACCTCTAAGCACGGCATAAAAAACAATCAATTAAGCAATCAACCCTGGCACTGTGGCGTATTGTGTAATATATGTGTGTTATTCGTTGTCAGTGATGCTTGTTATCTTCAAACCATGATCTCTACTGGTAATGGACAAAAATTTCCTTTCGAGGAAAAAATCAATTTTATAAAAGAATTTGTATACGTACAACAAAATTTTCTGTATTGATGTAAAGTCTTTTGAAGTATATGACTACCATATAAGGAAAAGAGGACACGGCGATAAACGCCAATCAATTTGTTGAACGATTCAAAATCAATCGATTTTAGGTGTAAAAATAACGACCTGTCGCAATTGTTGTTGTTTTGCTCATGTGCCTGATAATATCTTGAGAATTATTGTAACTCAATATTCGTTTAAGTGGCAGTTTTATTGTTTGGTTGTTTTATTGGTTTAACCCTGTACTTAAGTTTATTTCACTCACATGGTGGCGTGCCAGCCCAAAGCATGAAGAAAACCACCCTCGACAACACAGGCAACAAACAGAGACAGAATAGATGAAAATAAGATGCTCAGAGGATGCAATACAAAGACGTAACAAATAGATAGGCTCATGGGCAGTCAGGAGCCATGGCAATCCACAAACTGATTATATATCTGTTGTTATGTTAACACAAAATTGTTTCATTAACGCTATCAGTTTTATCTTGTTTTTTCTTTCTCCTAGCACATTTACTAGCCAAAATAAACGGATGGAATGCTCGTTTCGTCTGTTTCTCTTCTTGCTGTTTAATTTGTTTTTGTGTTTGATATATATCTACTGAAACAATATCGCTGCGTAAATTATCCAAACATACATCCTTGTTTTTTTGTTAAAAACAACGTGTATTGCCCCAGACAAGTATATAAATTAATGTTTTTTTCTATTTTTCTGTCCCTTAATTTATTTTCCGTCTGGTCAACAGCTCATCCAAAAACGAACGGCCACTCTTTCCGAGCGGAGTACGCAGAGAAGGTAAACTGAATCCATGGCTTATTTCACTTGCTTCAACCCGCGTTTCAGCGGTTCTGTTAGAAAACCGTTATGCCAATGTAATAACATATCAGTGAAGCCTGTCAAGAAAATCGTGGTATCCTGATCGGCGGGACAAAAAAACAGTTTGATGTTGTTCTTTAACGCATTTTAGAAAGGCAGAATGAAAAGCGGAAACCTCGGCCTTATATAAGTGAAGTGTCCTTGAGTAATGTAGCATAGTGCCTTGAAGCTTTTTTTGTCTGATCCAATTTCAGCTTCAATTTATACATATCTAAGTGATTTATTGGAAATTTCATTTTGAATATGAGGCATTTTACTTCCAGAACACATTCCCATAGGATAACTGATAACTTCAGTATTTTAAATTTAGAAAATCAAAGCTCTGTTTATTAACCATGAATCAGTTTGTTATAGAACAAACTGCGACGACATATCCATTAAGCATATAATATTGAATACTGTGAAACCACCTTGTTTATTTTTTCCTTTTTTCATATGCAGACTTACGCCTAATACTTACACCTGGCACCGTATACACGAATTTATAACAAGTAAGACACGTATTTTTTATTTAATTTATGTGTTACTCGATGAACGGACTTTAATCCAAGCCACACTGACTGACCAGCATTATTAAGCCAGGAGAGATAGGTATACAATCCCGAAAACTCACGACATTACTTCATATCTAACAGAATAAGAACCACATGGATCAAAATCGAACCCGCGAACTCACAGGTGATGTGGAAGTGAGGAACATAAGTCAACATTTTATAGAGCGAATTCGCTAGGGTAATTTGGCGCGGAGACCACACGTAATAAGTTATAAGATAACAAATGCTTTATCATATTTATTACTAGTATAGTAATATTAATAGCAAAAGCCTTGAGTTTGCGTTTCATACTTAATCCGTGTCAGATAATTGTTACATGAGCATATACATATGTTGAACACATGTTTTTACACTTCCAGACAGAATCTTGAACAGTTTTGACAATTCGCGCGAGGCCGTCCTTCCTACGTAGTGAGATAAGATATTATCTAGGATGTACCTTTTGGATATTGGTATCTGATATAAAACAATATTAAAGAGAACGTTATGAGATACAGCTACAACATTGTCATATAAAAGTCCTACGCTCTGAGGAGGTGTATGATCTAAAAATAGTAAACTTGAGGACAGCCTTGTTTTTGTAACGCAAAGGATTGTTGCTTTGATTGTCTGGTATTACCAATATCCTTGGGTATTTTGTTATCCTTGAAAACTCTAGTCGGGGTAAAAGCAGAAACCGGCGATGATACCATTTGATTTAATATCGTTGAATTCACATTTATGAGGGCTCCATTCCGATACTGAAAAACACAATATTAATATAACATTGGCTCTAAAGCTATCTTGATCCTATCCTAACCGGGCGTGTGTCTGTCCTGACGTTATTCATTTGTAACTTCATTGCAAACCATTATCGTGTATAAATCATTAACAATAATATTATTGTCCTTATTGTAAACGCTATTGGACACTGTTAGCTTAAATAAGTTGAAAGACGAGTTTTCCACGAACTTGTTCGATTTCTTTGTTTGATTTGGTTTTAACGTCAGAGTCCTACTTGAAATTATTTCACTGACATAACGGCGTGCCAGCCGAATGGGTCGGGAAACCATCCCCGACATACTGGTAACAAACAAAGACAAGGTAGGCCAAATACAGGACAACCACAGGACCACCACAGGACGTAATACAAATACACCACAGATTGTTCCATGTTGCCTCTCAGATCTTAAAGCACCAGAGCAACACTGAGTTCCAAACACTGCTATATAACCATATACTAAACTGCAGGATAACAGTTTCAGGAACTACACTTTTGGATTATGTTTGAAGTTGTTTGCTTTCACTGGATATACTCGTGCTAACTCATTCCCTACATTTGTAGGTTATACTCTCTCATAATACTATAAATAACTATAAATACTTAATCTAAAGTTCTCTCGAGACGTCTGTCGGTTACTCATAACAACTTTCTAACTATTTGATAAAAGTCGTCTCTTATTGTACTAGTAGAAAATAGGATTGATTTTTCTTTGAATCGACACCCTTGTGTCAGCGGAATTAGTTTTCAAAAAAGCATTTACTATACATTGGTCAATTTATATATCTCTGAAATACCAATTTGTAGGTTGATTTATTCCAAACCCATACCGGGCATCCTAATTGTAGCACATTTATCAATATTTTATATGACAGATAAATGGTCGTTGTCTACCCTGGAGATATATTCGTCGACATCTCTATACCAGTCTCATTATTTTTCAGAGATATGCTTTACTACAGTTCAATTCTAATCACTTTTAATAAATTATTTTGTTATTCGGGCGCCTATCAATCAGAACCCAATCAGACCTATGAACAGTTCTTAAGAGATGTGTGGTGTAACCAAAGGATACTGAAATGAGTAAGCCTAAACCATGTGAACTCCAAAACCGAAAAGAGCTTTATCTGGTACCACTGAATCCTATCGCCTGATAGGCCATACAGGGTTTCCACTGAGAACGGAAACATTTTCTTTGTTTCAGTGTTCTTAGATTTGCATTTCTACGCCTTCCATTTCTTCGCCGCCAGCTAAGAAATAAATAAAAAAAACATTGCTATATAATGCTATATTTTTTCCTTGCTTTTATTGCAGCATATTTATATCAGTTTATGCGCCATTCTTAGATGTATTGTTGATTATTGTTTTCGATCGAACCGGAGTTATCCGATTAATGTAGGATTATAAAAACGACTTAAATGCGGAGATAGTATCCCTGTAGAGTTAGAGATATCACTACAAATCCATAATTAGTAAAGCAATAGAGAGGAAAGCAAATCTACGACGTATTACTGGTGTTAAATTTTCCTACCAAATTAAAATTCTAAATTCACCTTTATTCACTCCTTGCCCACTGGGTGTCACGGGAGGTAACCACACAGAATTGCCATACATGGCGGACATTTATTGCATGTTACATATTACCCAACGAATGGATGACCGTTTATTAATGCAACGGAAATACAGATGGATAGGAGTACACAGGGTTTGAATACGTGTTTCATCAGGCCGACGGGGGCCGCATAGTTTGACAAAACCCATGTAATATCCCGCGGCTTCTATATACGTCATTAGGTAGCACACTAAAAGTAAAGCTAGAAATACCCGAAATGTCCCAAGAAAAGATACTTCTTTTCTTTCAAATATATTATTTTTTATATTTATTTTTTCCGCAAATTTTTTTCAAAGTTGATTAATTTAACCCAGAGTTTATAAGCAGAGCATAACGGTGGGGGTTCAAACATTCGCAAGGGAGATAACTAAGTATATTTAGCGTCACCCTCAAAACATGGATTTCAATAGGAAACAATAGGTTTCCGATGTATTTAACCTGTAATGTAATTTTGTGGCTTTAAGGATACTTTAATCACCTTTTTACATTTCGCCGTTTTACATAAATTACTCTGAACACCAATCAGTGAGTCAGTGAGTGTATATGCATTGGCAGCCAGAACAGCTAATATTCTCAATATACAATACACGGAAAAGGTTTATACGCGTATATACACAGGGGTCAGACTGTGAATCCTCTCCAGGAAGCTACCTGCATTTAAATGATTGTCAAAAACCACTATTGTAAATAACATAGTCACCTTTTAACGTCAAAGTAAAGGGTCTTCTTATAAACAATTTTTTATCAGGTCCCCTCTATGATAAAGATCACTATCTCAACTTTCTCAATATGCGAAAATAACAAATCGAAAATAACTAAATTTAAGATGAGGAGTGGGGGTTAGAGTATCCTTAATATGCAGTGTAGTCTAATTTCTGTTTGATAATAAAATATAAAAAATAACTGCTCTATGTATCTAGTAACCGATGTTATTTTGCAGCATCCTTTACATAGTTCTCATGCCTATTTGGCTTACATGTGTTACTGTGACAAGCTACCGGAGAGCCAGACGTTTCACCATCTTTCCACCCAGATGCCGATTCTTAATGTTTGCTTCAGGTTATATAAATCAATAAGAATCGGAGATGCCAAACAGTGTACAACGTTTAATGTCTTATATGAAGATATGTGACTAGTGTTTTAGCATTAATATCTATCAAGAAATCCTACGACGGTAATTGAACCGATTGTTCCTTTCCTCAATATATCACGTGGTCATCATATCGGTTCTGACTGCGATAAAGCATCTCTGTGCTTCCTAACAATGACAGCCAGCATTGCCAATTGTATTTTATGGCTGCATTTGATTCAATTGTAGCCCACGTTTGTCTTGTACTTGATAATGCCGGAAACAATTATTGTAAAATAATGGATTCTCTGAGGAATAATTTATGACATTCAGATATATTTATTGGAATTTGTGTCAACTGGTGCAGTGCTCTGATATCCAAACCACGGAAGCAGTTAAGTGGGACACTTAACATGTTCTCTTATAAAAATGTCAACCGACGCGAAGAACTGTTACCAAAATCCGATATTTTTTTAAAAAAGATTTATTATTAGAAACGTTTCGTTTATGTGCCAAGGGGGTCCGCGATAAACGCTTCGGACTACTGATACGCCTTCGATAACGGATAACCTGTTCGCAGGTATGAGTCCTTCAATAGCCCTTATATTTGCGAGGGAGTCGAACCAACGACTCTGATAGTCTCGGAGTTGTTTACGGGAATTCCTCCAGATTTTGTTAGGTAACACAGATAGGGAAGTGACGGATTGGAGGGTACTAGCCAATAGCCTCGACGTAAGGACTTAAATCAAACGATCCCTGTACCATGTTAAGGTGGATACAGCTAAAAACCTGATAACCCCTTTCAATGGAAAATGTGTAGGCTGGAAACCTCTATTGTCGGTTCATACGCATACAGCTGTTAACACGATAACTGCTGTCTTCAAATGAGTGAAATACCCTTGATAACAATGGTGTACATCAGTCTTACGAACTGCTACCTTGGTGCTGTTCAGTTTAAATTGAATTTAAAATTGCGTTGTGACTCCTATTAATCAAGGAAGCACCGTTTAAAACAGTTAAACAAAATGATAACAAATTAGTTTGCCATAATAGATAGGCTGTAAAGATATGTTATGAAAAATTGTGCTTTGAGCGTGTTGATACTTTTCAATATCGCGTTTGAAAACTTATGTTAGAAACTAAACTGGAGTAGATTTTTCAGCCCATATCGTTTTAGATTCATTCCATAAATTTTTGTTTCGAACAATCGCCAAAATATTTTTATCGACAAAATTAAAAGCTGCTTTGTCTTTCTGGCGATTATAATTGGTATTATTAACAAATAACCAAAGTATAGAAACAGAAACGAAATGGCTTGAAAAGTTTAACACGCCTGAGTTGCCAACTTGAATTACCAATTGGATCTTACGCGAGTATGAAAGCAGCCGTTCTCGACAGACTAAATACATCATTTTTCATAACTGCTGTTCACAGCCTATCTACTCGGGCTCTCGTTTTTTGGTTTACTTAAATCCATAAACGCTAAAATAGAATCTGGGCAAGGTTTTGTGTTTGAGTACAGCAACGTACATTTAGTTGCCAACGAATTGTGTGTCTTGTGCCTCCAGGTGCTTTGACAGCAAAAACATATTCATATTAACGAGAGGAATTTAAAGGACGGATACGTCGTTATACACCTTGCTGGCATTGGACAATTAAATAAGCCCTCTAAGATGTGAATCGAAGCAATTGGGATATTTCGATTGAAAAGGGCGTGCACCCGAGAGAATTCCTATCCCTATAGAAATACGGTTGAATATTTTTATACTTGGCAATCAAATTAACCATCCAGGGATCTGCTAAATGAAGGATAATAAATTGGGAATCTTAGATTGTATGCACGTTTTTGTGGCAAGTCGGTCACAAAACCCATTCCAGCCCGGCGTTATATGCTCCAATGCTAATGTAATTTGACATCTCCCTCAATAGTGTCAAATGGCCACAAGACTAATAATGGAATGAAAGCGAGAATGTTGTTTCCCCTTCGTCTAATTTCATCTGAATATGTACGGTCACATAATTGTTAGTTTAAGCATTCGGTTGCGTAATAGGCCAACCATTTCTGAAAACTTTTCACATTCTGAAGAAAAAGTGTTTATTTTAAACGCTCATTGATGAATTGACGAGTGAGTGTCAAGCTGAGTTAGCTCAGTATCAGCACAAAATAATTCAGGAATATGAACATAATCAGCGACATGCAAAGGTGGCCGTGGGTTTCTCGATGGTGTATTTGTTTGAATTGGAGTTTTATGCCGCATTTCAGGCATGCTCATTCATTTGACAGTTGAAGAATAGCTCTTTAGATTCCCTTTACAAGAATCAAATACAGGACAATCGAAATAAGAAATACGAGATTGCAAAAGATACTGGTTTCGTGTTGTCCCTTAGGCATCAGGGTAACAGGAAACAGGTAACCTTCGCAGATTATCACTGACACCCTTTCTTTTTAACGAATTCGTTTTGATATTTTACAAATCAAGATGAAGATAGAAATCAAAGAAGATTAGTGTTACTCTGTGTTAACTAGGTACTACTTGATTCTGTTTGGTTGCAAGATACAGATCATTCATGACCAATAATGACTTAAAAAACTAGTAAAACCTGTGGTGATTTTAATGGAATCTTTTTAATTAGATTAATAAAGGCATCTGTGAGTCTTACCGTTCATTGTATGTCTGTGTAGGCCTATATTTTAGAAAATAACCAATGACAGTTTAATCGCGATGTAAATATAAACAGTGGATATTGACCTCTCGTCTTTCGCATCTTATTTCGGTATATGACTGTACCAAATGAACCAGCTACAAAGACCCTCCCGCTGTCTCATTGCTATTTCTCTCTGTATCCGCTATATTGGAAAACATGTCGCGTTAGCTCCAATGCTGTTGTTAGGTAAACACTTTATAACACACCGTGACAGACCGACTTCTGTTGTTGAAATAAAACCTTGACTACTCCCCTAAACAGGTAATTTTGTACCAATGACATAAAATTTTATTTTATTTTATTTTAGCAGGATGACTTAAAATGGTTATAAGCAGGTCTCTTTGATGATTATTAAATTCGGATCAAGGTTTCTGTGGACCTACGCTATCTAATGTCCTATATAAAATAACCCGAGTTATGGAACCCACAAGTAGAGCTCGTTTTTGAATAATGACAAATGCCTGTTTTAAAGAACACTAACATTTATTGATTGATGCTTGCTTATGTAGAAATGATGTTAGTAGTATATGTGTGCGCAATTTGACTTCTGAGGATGTTACAGTAGCTGTGATCAACAAGTTGCCATGGTGATAGCGGTTATTTATAGCTATGTTTTAGTGTTATTTTCTAAAGAAACAAACAGAAATAGATCTTGTTTTTCATCGGTACGACAAGTCTGTGAGAAACCGTATCCCAGTCAACAACACAGAAGCTTAAATGCTTTAACGAGAATGTCACATGACACATAGAACGACTGCGGCACATCTCCAAGTTGTTCGCCTTGGGTGGCACAGGAGATAACGTAACCGCAGGGATACTCTACCCTCGTAATAAAGAAATAATTCATATACCACCAACAACTCCAAGCAAGGTACATCTAAGATGAAGTGAAGCAGAACACATTTAGTTTTTGGAAAGTTATAGGTTCAAAGATGGCTTGTCTGCCAAGTTTTCAAAGCTTTGAGTAGCTTGGGTAAAAATAAGTTATATATAGCTTTCACCATCTTTAGAAGAATATGTGTACAAGGGATATGCATTCTTAACACATACTTTGATTGGTTGATTGCACTAGAAAACAGTCCGTTACATCTTAAGAAACAATCAGCGGACTATCCCATAAGTTTGAAGGAAGGAAACAATTTGTCTCAAAGACAAGGATTGTTCTATAAACATTAATGGAATATCTTCAACATATAAAGGAAAATTCCACATTAAATTGGCAATGGAATCGGTCTAAGGTGTCATTGATTTGTGGTCAATGCCGAGCAAGAGCGTAATTCACCTATATACAGACAATGTACACCTACAGCTAAAAGTCCCATTAAAATGTGATGTGTTGTGTTCTATTGGTAAATATTTTTAAAAAATTGGAAAAATAAAATGTTGAAAAGTGTACTCTTTTTAAATAAATCATATCACTTAGACCGTTAACTTTAAAAGTAGCTTAGCATATCAACTACTTAGATGTCATCGACCAGTAAGTGACTGACGTACGACTCGTACAGTGCTTAACAAATAACTGTCAACTAATGAAATGCTGTCGACCAGTAAGTGACTGGTAGACTCGTACACCGCTTAATAAATAATTGTCAAATAATTAAATGATGTCGACCAATGACGTGACTGGTAGACTCGGATACGCGTTAACAAATAATTATCAAATAGTTAGATGCCTTCGATCCATTCAATGGTGGCCTCGGATACGCTTTAAAAATAATTGTAAAGTACTTGAATGGAATGTTTACTGAGGAAAGTTAGCGATGTCAACTGGTCAAGTTTAATGTGATTGAGAATATATTGTCTGTTTAGTTGTCATGTTAGGTTGAACAGGCTGCCGGGAGATTGTTGTTATTAAACGTATTTAGATTCATTTGGTAAGCTATGAAAGCTCTGTCACACTGGAAGCCATCCTGACATAGTGATGGCCGTTGTCTAAGATATCGTGATGAAAGAAAAGTGGCTGGTTCAAAGGGAGGACAGCCTCCTGGTCAAACTGATTATTTTTCTTTCTATCTTTATTAAGACTCATTCTACTTTGATAAAGGCAAAAGCAAATCTGCCACTCGGCAATACGGCGAAGATTTCAAACTGCCAAAGAAAAACAGGCACACGTTGACTGCTAATGCGTTTGTAAAGAAGGTCTCGGACATGGCATCCGGTGGCTTGTCAACACATATTAAATTTCCCAATTATTTTGTCAATTTTTGATAGTAATTTCAGTGAAAGCCTGGTGCAGTGACGTGAGTCACTGAACTGGCTATCAACCAATCATATTACTTGGACAAGCGTTTCAACAGGAGATCGTACCTTCAATTTGCCGTTTACTAAACGAGCGTTAAGAAGAGGGTTGTTTGTATTTAACCTAACTCGTGTCTACTTAACCCTGATGATTTAACGACGAGTATCGTCTTTCAGACACAATAATCGGCTGTCGGTCCAATAAAACCAACATTATATGAGTCCTGGACAGTAATGGCGGAAGTTTCACATCCTTTTTAGCTGGATAACGGCTGTAGTTTGGTGATTTTTTTAACTCCCGCTTGGGGCGTGCTATATACCACAGATCTGATTACAGAAGAACAGTGGACTTTTTTTTCAGCAAATTCAGGTTCTCGTCGGCTTCTTTTACTGTAATTTCACCAGAGCAGAGGATGTGTACACAGGCAGAGTTGCGTTGATTGATTCGACTGTGTCTCGCTATCCAATGTTTTATTAACACATATAGAAACATGTTGGAAATAATCGCTTTTCATTGTTAACTTTTATTCCATTGTTAAAACCCCCACTCCTGTCCCTTACGAAATCACAACACATTTAAATGCAAACAAATTATGGGCTAAATGTAGATGCAAGATTACAGGAAGGTATACAAAATCCACTTATTTTCGTCAGTATTATTATTTTTGTATTTAATATTTTAAAATGTGGAAACCATCATGGGGAATATATCCATAGTCCATACACATTCATTTCGACAGGCATAATCTTAAGTTGTACTTTTTTCTTAAATAGTAGGCGGTTGTGGGATGGAGGTGATTTAGGAAACATAATAGGATTTTGGATAGGATTTCATTTACTTTTATATGTTCTTATATGCAGTAGTACGAACTCATTTGCGAGCAATATCCCTTAATATTTTAGTTTTATAAAATTTCTGAAGTAGATTCGAACGAAGAATGGAGGCCTTAAGACTGTAACAGCTACTCGTATTCGTTTTGTTTGACATTAGATCTGATATTCTTCCACTTGTATGCTACTCTCGCATATGGATTGATTGGCTACTATTGATCAGTTCTTTTCATGGCCTGCTTCTCGACTACTCTATTTGTAATTCGCTTTAGTATGCATACAGAACACCCATCGCTTATGGATAACAGCGTAACAGATAAACCTAGGAAAGGGATTAATAAATTAGCATCAAGGCACTGTATCAGATTGTTGAGCCTAGGGTTTGATTATGGGGCTCAAGTAGATTCCGGTTTGAATTCGCCTGACTACATCGCCTTTCATCTGTCAGTCAATGGCTTACATACTGGCAACAACATTGATCGTAGATACATATTCAGATAACTCGTAATAAGTAAAATGCTTTAAAAAATCGGGTGTAGTTTCATAAGTACATTTGAAAAATAGACCTTTCTATGTTGGCTTCGTTATAGACTAACAAATTTCTTCGAGGCCCTAATAATAAAATAAATAAAATTTGTTTTTAAAAATCTGGTGAACATTAAAAAATAGAACTTAATTTGTTGGCTTTGTCATAGACTGTAACAAATTCCATCGGATCCGTAATAAATTAAAATTTGGTTAATTACAGAAATAGAACCTTCTTTATTGAAATTAACAACTAACAAGTGTCATATCAGATCCATAATAATTGAAAGTGTGTATTCGCTTTAACATAGATCGAGCAAATAGGGACATTGTAACAATTTCCATTAGATAAAAAAATTATTTAGTTTGATTAATACTACGTTACAAAAATAGAACTGTGTACGTTGACATCTTATTGGTGTTAAAAGAAGACAATCTGATTCTTCGAAAAAGTAAGATAGGCCTACTCTCACGGGGATTGTACAATTGAACCGAACAAAAGGAAAATACACCAAAATAATATTATTGTTACAATTGTTCTCATTATAAGCAAGTCAACGAGCTGGTCAATAACTATCAAATAACTGTGCAGTCGTCCAATGTTAATTTTCTGGATAACGCATTCTTTTATTTATTTATATTACCCATAATCTTATATTATCATAAGCCTCTACAGTCAGCTATTTGAGCATGACAATGTCCGGAGGAACAGTGCGGTGCATTTCAGATTCCTGTGACTTAACATTGAAAAACCACGATAAATCAGTATAATATCATTTGGATAAACTGTCTAACTCCATAGTGTAAAATTCACATTTCCTCTATATTTTAAAAAGCAACACACAACGATTATCCTCTTGAAATAGGGTCAAAGTTGGCAAGTATTTTAGACATTTAAAGTAAATGTTTAAGTTTGGAGGACGGCCTGATGTTTTATTTTCATGTAAATAAAAAAGGTTGTTATTGGTCTCACATTGAATATGTCTTGTCTCATTTATACAATCAGAACATTTAACAGCCAATTAGGTATGGAAAATTAGTTTACAAATGTTTATTAAAAACTAATCAAGCATAAGTCAGATCGACAAAAACAAATCTATTCAAATCATAAAAGTTGGCCAAAAATATAAATGAATGAATAAAACAAATATTTTGAAAAAAGAAATAACTGATTTAAGCACGAAAGACACGTAAGGATAAAAAGTTACTGTAACACACATGTTGGCATTCCACAGAGAATTTATTCATCCGTGTCAAATCTCAAAATGAACATTGTACATTAAGAAAAACTTTGTAAAAAAAACCCCACAAAATCCTCAAAGTGCTTTCACCTTCTTGTCTGACTGATACACCTTTAACCCTGGATATTTCCGAGATCTCGTCGGCTTTATGTACATTATTGTGTGTGTGTTACCATAGGGTCTCCACCAGTATAGGTTTAAAGCAATTAGACTGGCAAATTCGATAAGCTTTTAGAAAATTGTCTGACAGATATAACACACACGAATACTGTTTTCCTGACTGTTCTAGTCCTTTTTGTCATATTTTTCATCTTTATTTTCAGTAATGTGTAGGCCTTTATACTCTTGTCAGAATTGAATCTTTCGGAAGGCGCCGATTAGCAATAATTCTACCCTTCAAATTTACGAAGTAGCAAAAAAGGAATGACATGTTTGCTTTAAGTTAATTCAACTGCTGACAGCTCAATTATTTCCTTTTTAATCAAAAACTCGAAAATTTTTGAGAAGACAAACGTTAAGAAGAGCATCCATAGTAATCATGTCCACCAGTTTCCTGAAATAGGTTGGTTGGTTTTAGGATTATTGTCATCTTCCATCCATAAAGATGATTTACTCCATTGCATGAAATAACTCTAGTTTGTTTTATTTATCCTTATTCCGAAGAGTGGAAGAACGATCGGTTAGAGTGCTAAGTGGTACTCTCAGTTTGAGTGAAATGAAAAATAATTATCGGCAATTACTTTTGCAACGAGGCAATTTTTATACAATGATTGACATTGAGAGAGGCATCCATAAGCAAAACCGGTACTGGTATTAAATTAGGACTATTTTAGAAATTGCGTACAGGTGGTGGGGAGGGATGAAATGTTTTTCTAGAGCGTTTCCTTAGGTGAAGAAATACGCTTCGTCGTTTTATTTAGGGGACGGGACGGGTGATTGCTGAGGATGCAGCCTGAACCGCTCCGAGCCCTTCTTTCCTAGCCATGTATATCCATGTCCCTTTTACCAAGCAACAATTATGTCGCACATACTTTTCCTTCAGTTATCACGCAGTATTTGCTCTCCAATAATTACAAATATGTAATTTACTTCGCTAAGTATTCCTTAGCGAAGGAACTCAAGAGATAGAGTATACCATCATGGAATCTAAGTTACACACTTATATATACAGAGCATAGCTTTCAAAACATAAATTGTTTAAGTGATTAACTCACAGTGTCGGTGTAACCTTTGCTTAACATATTTACTTGGAATCAATAGGTTGGTATACAAACTCGAGGTAGTGTTTGTGCTGGGAGGGAGCATCTTATCATCTGACAAGAGAACATATGCAAAAGCCACTTTGAGAAAATGATAAATGAGTTCTGTGAAATATGTTTCCAAAAATACGACTGGAGTTAACCTCTGTGGGGGCACCGTGTTGAAGGCTAACACTTTAACATACGTTATTTCTGTAAACAGACTTCATAGGGCTCGTAAACTGCCTGCAAGCTCTATGATAAAAACAGCCTCTAAAAGAATCTACTGTAATTCCACATGGCGATTGATGACATGTGATGGGTACTCACTAACAGATTAATTGGCAACCAAAATCTTCATCGCTCATTTTCAGCAAAGCTGTTAAAGTTGTACATCTATATGGGCTTTCATTTTCTGCTAATGTGGATGAATTCACTAGAACGTCTGGAAAGAAGCACTTTGCTCAACTGACTACCATAGATTTTAAGTGGCAAGCGCTTACTATTGAGATTGATAGAGACTTGGTGACTGAGTTCCACATCAATTTGAGAACTAGCCTCGCGAAAGGTATTATTAAAAGCAGTGATTGTTTTACCTGACGCTATCTGTGCATACCACGTCAACTTTGTCTTTAGCAGGAATCCATTTCTTCCAGAACGTCCAACTGTGTTTGACAAGACTCCACTGTTTAAAGAACATATTTCTTTTTACTTTTTACGAGCCTTGTACATTTTCCAACAAGGGGCCGTTTGTTTTTTAGCATCCCATTTCGTTTAGCAAGATCTGTTTGGCGAAAAAAAACTTCGTTCCTGTAAATACTTCGCAAAGCGTTTTTTTTTAACTGCATTGGTCTGCTATCTTAACTTGTGTAGGGATTTGTTTACCGAAGGGAGACAGGGCTGTATCAAGAACAAAGATCATGGATTCAGCTGCAATGTGCAGTTAATGTAGCATCATCTCCGGAATTGTGTCTAAAATGCATATATTCACTTCAGAACAGTGAAACCAATCTAGGCTGCTTTGCGATCTCCCAAGGCGAAAGGTACGTATACAACGAGCTGATTAAAACAAACAAAAACCCGGAAGATCTATTTTCCATGATTCGGCGAATTTCACGATTTTTGTACATGCTTATTCGTTGACTGTTTTAACTACATCTGCTTTACTAGATCATTTGGTTTATACTCCCCCTGGTACGGTGGAGGGCCGGGAGGGAGCATTCCGTTGCCCTGGTGCCCTCGGACCTCGGTCACTGTATTACGTCTTGTGTTTGTCCTGTCTTGTCATTGTTTGTTGCCAGTGGCTCGAGGTGGGGTTCTTTCACCCATTGGGCTGGTGCTCCACCATGTGAGTGAAATGACCTTTAGTACGACGTTAAACCCGAATCGAACAAGCCAACAAACAAACCAATGGAAAGATTGCATGCCATATGATTTAATGAGTATAGATTAATATTACCCGATAGTCTGTGAATTTATATTTTAAATACAGTATGCGTTATATGTTTTTTTATGTTGTAATCAAATCGAGGCTTTTTCCTTAGTCGTGATCAATCCAACTGGTAAGACCGTCGTGGGAAATATGCTTTGATGTTTAGTGTTAGGGTCAAGATTTTTGTTATGGTGAGGTTTTAGCTAGATTTCAGTTTAGGGTTAGGAGGGGGTTAAATGCTTACCTCAAATCGGAACTCAAATTTCCCATTTCATCTTACACAACGGACATTCCATGTATCTTATTTGTACGATTTGTCAGTTTCGGTGTTTGATACAAAACCTGGAGGCAACCTTGCCAAAACCTCTCCAGGCTCTTCGAGGTCACAGAAGATCTTTTTCGTGAAGATAAAAAGTGCTGACTCGCGCAACAACTAGCATCACGGTGTTCTTTCTGGCTTTTCTAGCCCTTGTACACAGCTCTTCGACTTATTTATATCAGTTTGTTGTTTGACACAAATACACTTGTTTGGAAATGTATTGCTTATAGAACGGGAGATTTTTAACCATCTAACATTAAATGGTATGGTCTCTTTTTTACGAAATGGTTAATTATATTTCAACTTCTCCATACACCCACCTCCAAGTGTAACACTTAAATACGCTGGAGTGTTTACCATTCGCTGTCTTTTAAACAAACACTTAAACACTTTTGAGTATCATGTTTGCTTGTATCATTTTTGTTTTGTCCTCTTTATGTGAGTATAAAACGTGCTTCTATCGCGTTTGAAATTAGAGAAAATTATCAAAAGTATATTTTAGCGCATGTTCCCAAACATGCTCTACATGCTGGGTTTAACTGGAAACAGTTGGTTCATCCTTGATCAGTCTTTCTCTACATAAATTTAGGCAACGCCTGGCTTTTAAAGTCATTGGTGCGTATTCGCAATTCCATAAAGTTTCCGTTTTTGCAGCCTCTCCATTTACAAAGGGATCTGAAGCTATGGTAAGACTGATGTTGCATATTGAAGACTACTGGTTAGCAGATTTTGTCACAACTAGGAGATGATAATCGTCTATTATGTTACCTCTATTCTAAACGTTCACATGTTATACATCAATGTACATACTGTTCGATGTGTAATTTTAAAAAGTTATGAAAGAATCACGCTTCTTGGAATTTTTTTTTACTTTGAATCCAACGAATATATTGATAGGCAAAAATGATCCGCTAAAATGTTTACACAATTTGTTCAATCCCATCACAGAGGTAACGAAATGAAAATGGATTGCATAACTTTTTCAATGTAGCCATGTAATAACAAGGCTACATTGAAAAAGTTATGCAATCCATTTTTAATATTCTATTTTTTTGTTAATATTTAAGTGGCTTTGGGTTGTAGCCTGAACATTCAAAATACGAGCCATGGTTTAAAACTGTCAAGTTCAACAGCTTTATAAAAACCAGAAGCGAAAAGTGATACATATTTCAACAGTTCTATCCTTTGGATAAAGGCTTTTGAAAAACAAGCCAATTAACGACTGGGTTTTAGGACTTAGGCTTATGTTTAGAAAAGGCAAGAACTGTTTTACTTTTTTCTTTGGAAAGGCTTATGTAGAATGGTTTGAAAAATGTAACAGGAGGAGAAAAAACAAGATTTCCTCTAACCGAGATTTTGACACTTTGGGTTAGTAATTAGAAGGTACACCAAGACTGGCTTAACTAGTTAATGATGTCAGCTAGAATATCTGCAAGAACGATATACTGTACAGCGTTTCTGCATACACTAACTCTACCGTGAACGGAAACGGTGCATCAGCCAAAAGTGCCTCATATTTCGCCTTGTTTTTGGCAAGCAAATCCGCCGGCAGATGCTCTACTCGTACAAACCAGACATATTTATATCTGTCCTAGAATATTACATCGGTGGAATGGAGTACAAGAAAAAAAAATGGTTGAGAATTTAGATGCTTGAAAATTTCTGGCAGAAACAAACACCGTTTTATGTTGTGTTTTTGTGTGAGTTGAACAGTAAATATGACACACCATACTGAAAATACATCGCCTTTTGCTCGAAGTACTAATGCATTGTGCCAGTTACCAAATAACTTATCACAGTTTTCTAATAGGTGAACGACCTTTCATGCCACCAAGTACATGTATTTGTCTTCATATATTGTCATATTTGAGCTTATTTTAAAAAATATATAATAGCTTATTGTCCATTTTTAAAGGGTATTTTGATATATATATCTGCAGAAGTCTTTCAAGTAGAAGTATGAAACCAGCCATTACCCAGTCCCAACGGCATTGTGACTTTCTGTGGACTTTCATATTGCCATATGACTCGTTGCACAAGATATGGTGGATTTCGTTCGTTTCGCGCAGTTTGAATTTGTACATAAATAAAATAAAAGCAAAACTTATTCGACATATGTAGATTAAAGATAGAAATGATAAAACGGCTTGCCAAACATGGGTTTCTTAATAAATATTTCTTAATAAACCCTTAAGCTATGCCCTCTATATGGGATAGTATAGTAAATCCCCAATGACTACGTTCTTTGTTTGGTAGCGGAATAATATTTAGCACTACGAAGTATAAAGCCTGTCGGGAAAAGGTAAATCAAATATGACATGTTTGTGCTGCAGCATTAACAAAGAAACATCGATGTGCTTTGAATAGGTTATAAACTACAGATCTCTTTTAAAAGTCCATTTGTCATAATTTACTCGCAGCTTGCCAAATAAATGCGTTTGGTCAGTGTATACGGTTGTACTTTGACGCTCCTGTAGTTAATTCAGTACAGTGTGAACTATGTTACAGGGGGCGAGTACCTGCGCGCAAACTGATTAATCAAAGTAATTTTATATTTTAATTCCACAAATATGCTATATACATATTTATTCAAAGTGATACACTGGCACGAGGTGTGGATAACTTTACAACCGATGAATCACATCAGGTTCAAGATAAACGTCCATGCTAATATGCGTTTGACGAGGAGGACATGGCGGAAAAAATGATTTTATACTTTATCTGACAAACTTATACAACCAAAATATTATCGCATAATCCTTGGTTGTCTTCAATTAAAATTAAACGCACCATTAAACTGACTGACTAGCAAACCAGATTTATAACATATAAATAACCAAATCGGGTAATAGAGATACATTACCCCGTCTCATGTCCTCCGCCATGTCTTGACACAAATAATTACTCATTCTTCATTTTCAACAAAATATGTAAAAACAATAAAATTAACAATGAGAATGACCATTGCACTGACCGTCTTCCAAACGAAATTGATAAAAATGGGCAGATCGGATAATAAAGATGCATTGATCCTTGTCACATGACTTTTATTTCCCTCCGCCATTGATCTGAAGAAGCATAGCGACGATTTTGTTCATTATTATCGGCCATAAATATAATTTTTAAAAAACGCAATTAACCACATGCTCCACTAAATCAATTTCTATACTATAGATTAGTACAACACAGCAATGCCGGGGAGACTGGATTTAAATATATAGATCTGAATTTCGAACAGTTTTCACAGCCAGCGTATTTTATACTTTATTCAATATTTTGCACATCTTTGATCGATAATAAAAATTAGAACTATTGTTATTGATTGACTGATTAATTGATCGTGCGCCGTGCCCCAGTGTTAGTGTATTCATTGCGATAAACTCCAACTGTAAATAGCCATGATATTTAATTATTTTCACTTCTATTATGAGAGTGATATTATTTGTAGATATCGCAACGGTACGGCCACAGGAGTAGACACTGCTGGTCTCACACAACATTACGACATTACCCAGACGCGTGCCATGTATTAATACCTTCCCCTCT
Source organism: Mopalia ciliata (assembly GCA_034783835.1). Classification (NCBI taxonomy): domain Eukaryota; kingdom Metazoa; phylum Mollusca; class Polyplacophora; order Chitonida; family Mopaliidae; genus Mopalia; species Mopalia ciliata. The sequence goes on from JAVFBW010131506.1 coordinate 23,208, forward strand.
GATTGGGGGGGGGGGGGGGCGTAAAAAGCATAAGTAACTTTAAAAACGC
>JAVFBW010131507.1:0-13744 GCA_034783835.1 Mopalia ciliata
CTTGATGAGAGCAGAGTAGTTTTCAATAAGCGTAGAATGTTGAAATCAAACTTATACTGGAAAACGATCTATGGAATTGGATATAAACTTTATCAATAAACTAAGAAGTTGTATCCACACCACAAATGTTCACCTTGAAGAAGAAGAAAGCCTTTCTAGTTTTGGTTATGTTAGCGTGGCTCTATACTGTTAGTATACGACCGTCTATTTGTGAAATTCCCTTAATTACGGTCTTAAACCCTAATCAAATGCTCGATATTATCACATATGCCTAACCTGATACTATCGAGCATTGGGTACATTGTTCAGGGGGCAGAACTCTATGGTCTTCGCCATGCACAGTTTTGAAAAAAAAAACAAGCTGCTTAAAATGTATCCATGTGTGAAGTGCGTGAAATAAAATGTAAAAAAAAAAAACCCAACAAACATATGATTTAAGGATAATTGGGTTTGTTAGTAAAGAAAGAACTGAATCGCTCTACAGCTGAACGACATCAGAGCATAAAGTCCCGGTGTATGTACACAGTTGAAATTTATCAGACGATGACCACACACTTTACTGTAATTTACCGATTCACTACAAACCATGGTCCTAGTTAATGGCCTGGTCGACTACACATATATCATGGAGATAAGGCAGTGTTAATCTAATGAGTATCGTCACCGAATGTCCAGGTGTCACGTATACAAACTACTAAAAGTTTATTAAACATCCCTTAATTGTAACACTAAAAATCACATGGTACATGAACCAGGAATTCATTACTTTGGACAACGAAAATATAACACTTTTACTTAAGTTACTTTTTTAAACAAAAACTTATACTTATTATACTATCTTAAATCTACAGACCAGGCGACTGTGCAATATATTTATCTCCCTTCAAAGTCACCACTGATTTTGTGTGTTTTTATGTCCGATTGGGGGTTAACGCCGTGCCGTTGGTTTTTTCACTCATACGACGGCGTGCCAGGCCAATGGATGAATGAAAAACCCTCAACACTACTGGCAACAGACAAAGACATCACAGGACAACCGTAGGACAAAATACAAGGACATCACCAACCGATGTACTTCATATCGCCTTATAGCTCCGATGGCACCAGGGCAACAGGAAGTTTCCTCCCAACCCTTTACATATCGGTGCAACGGCAAAGCAAAAAAATTTAGCTGTATAATACCAGGCTGAAAAGGATTCGGTCCCCCAAAATAAGGTTTTATCAATAAATTCTTATATGATTATCGAAAGTCAATTCAACGTGACACACAGGTGTTTAACTCTTCTGCCAGAATTGTCCGGCTTTAGCTCGTCTCCTGATAATTTAAAGTATTAAAACTTACAACTGTGTTAATTAGACAAAATGTTTGGTTTTTATTTCTCGAGTGAAATATCAACGTTATACCTCATTTTGGTGTGACATGTGTAACAAAAAGTATTTGCAACGCTAAATAAATCTTTTAGTATTTAATTATTATTTTTTTTTTTTTTTTGTAATTACAAATGAACTGTTCCTCCCTCAGGTGACTGCGTTGGCAGTTGTATTGGTATCAGAGATGGCGATTATAGGTCATGTCGAGGCTGTGAGGTGTATGTCACGTGTTCTCATGGAAATCTTCACGATGGCCGACCATGTCCAGGGAAACTTGTCTGGAATGATGAATTGAAGCAATGTAGCACTCACTCTAGGACTTGCACATCAGGGAATCCCGCTGGTCGACGTTATAAAGCTCCGGAGAATCCCCCAAACATACCTGCACAGTATGGTCCAGACTCTAATGCACCGTATGGGCCACCGTTTCTACAACATTCTCCAGCAAATACGTACTCACGATCTTTAGAAAGGCAGGCTCCATATCCTGCAGATTCCTTCTCTCCGCCATTACCGGCACACTCTTTAGCCTTACCAGCTAGCCAAGGCTTTCCACGTTTCCTGGACACAGCGCCCCAGGAATACCCTCAACCTAATATCCTCCCCGGTCGACTGTATTCGTCACATAATCAGCCCCCGCCGGGATATGAACCTTTACCCGCTCCACCTAGTAAAGGTCCCTATAAGATATCAAATTTCCCTCCCAGGATCCCCTATCCGGCTATACCATATCAGTCAATAAATGAGCAGCCGGGCCCATTCCTACCTAATGAGTACCCAGATTTACCATATCCACCAGTTCACGGACCTCCTGGCCCATTTCCACCCAATAGCCCTTACCCAGATCTCCCGTACCCACCAAACAATCCTGAACAGAAACCATATGCACCAAACGTTTCTCAACCCGATTTGCCCTATCCAGCCCCCAAACAGCCAATTGGAGGCCTACCCTACTCGCCCAGCGATAAGAATTCCCATCCAAAGGATGAACCGCTTCAAAAATCAGATCCTCTTGGAATCAAGCCAGGTCAGGAGTATCCTAATGAGTATGCTGATAACACTAATCCACCGGGAAGTGGACAAAAGGGTCCATATCCACCAAAACATAAACCTAGTTCAACAAACAACAAATATCTTGGCGGATCATACCCACCGATTAATGAACCGAATCAATACCCACCTGGCAAAGCGAAGCTGCATCAATCTTATCCTCCGTACCCGGGTATATCAAGTAAAAATCATCAGGCCCCTTATCCACCGAAAAGCCAAGGGAAAGGTGTACCCTACCCAATAGCGAAGAAACAACCAGGACAATATCCAGCAGACCAATACCCTGACCAAGACAATAAAGGACTCCAGGAGCCATACCCTCCTAGTGATGAGTATCTTGGTATACCCTACCCACTCCCCAACGGGAAATCTGACTCCTATCCATCTAGTGTTCCTGGTCCAAGTTTACTCCCACCACTCAATACAGGGGGACCGGGTCCAAATATACTGAACAAACAGTATCCTGCTCCCCCTTATCCACCGCCCAAAGGGCAATCGGACACTTATCCCCCAAGCCAAGGTCAACCATATCTACCTTCTAATAAAGCACCCGATTCATATCCACCTAAAAATGCTAAATCACCTAACAGGCAGTATCTTGACGAACCCTATCCACCTCTAACGGGACAGCCGGGTCCTGTCATACCCACCGGTCCTGATGAATCCTATCCGCCTCATACAGGACTGATTGCCCCTTATCCACCCTTCCCTTTACCCGATCAGGGATATCCCAATATTCAAGAGCCCTTTGGACCATCAACATTCCGGAGAAGCAAGCAGCACGACAACAAGCCTTCATTATACCCGCCCTCATTTAGAGGACGTGTTCCTGACTCTCTGGGTATAGGTCGCCCCGCCGTTCGAAGTGGTGTATGTATAAAGGATTGTACATTTATTCCTAATGGCGACTACCAATCATGCACTGGGTGTCACTTTTATGCCACGTGTACAGGAGGGTATCTATATGACAACAGACCATGCCCCGCCTATTTATGTTGGGATGATATCAAGAAAAGGTGTGAGAGACAATCGCCAACGTGCGACTGTCGCAAATAGGTACTGTTAAACTGACCACTCAGAACTAGCAAACTTGTCTCCATTTACCGTCAGTTAATCGACTTCTTGCATCGCCCAAGCCAAGTTAAATATTGTTCCAAGTCGAGTTCCATGTTTGGTAGATCATAAACATTTCCCAGGTTAACGATTAAAAAAGACAGCCTTTCTTTCAATGATTGTTCTGATATTGTTCTAAACAATATCTAATGACAGGTGGTCATTAACCAAAAAAAAAAAAAAGGGATTCTATAAATTATTTGATTAAACTCTCAGAATTCCCGCAGTTCTTAATAATACAAAAACGTAATTAAATTTATTAAGTTTTCTTCCAGTTTCTTCTCTGGGGCATATTGGGGGCAAGGAAATTATATATTTATTTTTTTTGTAGAGAAATAAAATTTTGCTTGCTCCCAAGGAAATTGGTGGAACAAAACGAAAATTCTTTCTTAACAATAAATGCACTTAAATGTAGAAGACAACCCGAATGTTTGGCTTAAAATACTATATATACCAGTGTGGTTAAGCTTTGAAAATATATCATTTGCACACTAGGCTTCAGTTTGACAATGTCCAGCGACCACACTGGACTACAGTTTACTGTGATGTGTGAAAACAAATTCGGATAATACTCTATTTTTTAAACATTATTTCATGTTTATTTCATCGGTATAGATAGCTGCAGACCATGGTAATATATACATAATATATGATGGAATATTGAGTCATAATTCAAATATCCTGTTTTGAAATGACATTAATTGTATTATATTGGTATGTTATCTAACTATAAATGCTCACAGTATTTGTTCATACAAACGTGTACTACAGTACACCTGCCTCCAAATCCAATATTTATGCTATCATATATATACCGTATGTTGTACCCCACCTGATAAATACTACATGTTTTATTCTTACGTTCTAGGCAAACTTTAGTTTCGATAATATTTAGCTTAGAATAATAAGGTATATATGTCATTTGTGTGTAACACTATATCAGTGTTTAAGTTGTATTAATAAATACATATAAAAACATGATTTCAGAAGTTGTTGTCCTTAAAGTGTATTCTATTTTTGTTGCCAAAAGTCTATTTTAGTCCACGTTTGTCTGGTTTCTTTTTGAAGCGACTTCCGACCTCTATATAATATCAATCGTGTTCACGTGAGAGTTACTATAGTGGACGAGACTATTCAAGACATCTCTCGTACGCTATGCCACGCCATCGCGCATTAATTTCCACCAATATTTGGGCGACGTATGCTACAGACTTATAAAAGAATTTCAAAACAAGATGGCCCGGTGTAGCTTTAGAGTCAATGTCTCGACGTATACGAAGTAGAATAGATTCTATTTTAGAACGTAAAAATGTATGACGGCATTCAGAAGTCTTCGGATGACCTGCGTGTATCACTTGGGTTTCAAACGAAATCAGATATTATGACATACATTTTTTTCTTATTTGAACATTTTGGGTTAGACCAACACTTAAAAGGGACACTTAAAACGACCACTTTACGTCCATTTTCATGTCAACATAAATAATTACTCAGCAGTACCACATACACTTAAACTGTCTTCCGCGGCAATAAGGACATACGGATTTAACGTTATTTTTAATGCAGAGGCATACCGTATTTATAAATTTTTGGCACAGCTATTATTCTCTTCTTCATTTCACCAGCCCTAAGATATTTTTTTCATACAAAAACCACATATACACAGATGTTTTCTAAGAGAAATATAAAAAAAAAGATTAATCATTTGACATTTCATGCTAGAGTAATAAATGCTCATTTCAACAGACATGCTATTTCTGTGTGTTTTATCAGAGAATGTGAACGACTGCTGAACATCAGATAGTTATTGAAGCCTGTCACACGAATTATTATAAAATACTCCAGGATCTACAGTGTACGCTATACATTGCGACTGCATCCCTATTGTCAAGGAGGCGTAAATCTTTACGGACTGGAAAAAGCCAAAAATATAGTACCACTATCACCAACATTTTGAATTTTTAAATATTTTTTTTGTTTTACTCACAAGGTCCCTCATTCATTCATTGACTGATTGATTGATTGATTGATTGACTGATTGACTGATTCATTACTCGATTGATTCACTCACACACACACTCACCTACGCACCACTCATTCAATTATAGTTCAGTTACTTTATTTTTGTTTATTTGCATTGCTTTTTTTTTTTGTGTGTGAATGCGGAACAAACAAAAAAGGCTAAAAATTTTCAAGATATTTAAAACACATGCACTAGTTAATTATTTATTCCAAATTTAAAATAATATACATATGGGACTAGCATAAGGATCGTTTGATATATTTATTGAAGTGAAAGGAAATTCTGCTTACCTCCACCGTGATTCGAACCCGGGTATGGTCGTTTTATAAATGGGCACTAATTGAAAACGCCTCCGTCACGTGACAACAAAATTATGCCCCGTCCATTCCCATGATTTCTTATCTTCTTGTAAAATTACACAGAACTAAATTACTGTGATAAAAAAAGGCGTCACGCTTCCCTATTAGTGTTGTTTTTCGTGCATGTGTGTATATATGACCTGTACATGACAGTCCGATATCGTTATCAACAAATCATATCATAAGATGTCCTTGTCAAATTATCTTAACTATGTTATCAAAATAGCCAAGTTATATACCCTTTAATAAAAACGGAAGCCTATGCAATTGTCTGGTGCTGTAATAAAGAAATATGTTCAATGCCCTAAAATTTTTCCACAATCGCTGTTAAATGAAAATATGTACAAATACCATAGAACTTTAGCACAGTCGCTGTAATATGGAAATATGATAAATAACCTAAAACTTTAGAACAATCACTGTTAAAAGAAAAAAAAAAAGTTCAATACCCTAAACTTTAAGCACACTTGCTGTAAAATGGTAATATTTTCAATACCCTAAAATTTTAGCACAATCGCTGTAACATGGTAATATGTCCAATACCCTAAAACTTTAGCACATTCAGTGTAATATGGAAATACGTTCAATGACCTAAAACTTTAGAATAATCGCTGTAACATGGAAATATTTTCAATGTCCTAAACTTTTGCACGATCGCTGTTAAAATGGAAATATGTATAATACCTTAAAACCTTAGCACAGTCATTGTAATATGGAATTATGTACAATATCTTCAAAAGTTAGCAAAATCGCGATAATTAGGAAATATTTACAATATATTAAAACTTTAGCACAATCGCTGTAATATGGAAATATGTTCACTACTCTAAAACTTTAGCACAATCGCTGTAATATGGAAATATGTTCACTACTGTAAAACTTTAGCACAATCGTTGTAATATGGAAATATGTTCACTACTCTAAAACTTTAGCACAATCGCTGTAATATGGAAATATGTTCACTACTCTAAAACTTTAGCATGATCGTTGTAAAAAGAATGTATGTTCAATACCCTAAACTGTTAACACTCGCTGTAATATGGTAATATTTTCAATACCTAAAAAACTTTAGCAGAATCGCTGTAATATATAAATATGTTGAAAACCCTAAATTGTTAACACTCGCTGTAATATGGTAATATTTTCAATACCTAAAAAACTTTAGCAGAATCGCTGTAATATAGAAATATGTTGAAAATCCTAAATTGTTAACACTCGCTGTAATATGGTAAAATTTTCAATACCTTAAAACTTTAGCAAAAGCGCCTTATATGGAAATATGTTCAATGCCCTAAACTTTTGCACAATTGCTGTAAAATCAAAATATATACAATACATTACAATTTTAGTACAATCGCTGTTCTATACCCTTAAATTTTAGCACAATCGCTGTAAAATCGAAATATGTTCAATACCTTTCGACTTAGCACAATCGATGTAATATGAAAATATGTTCAATACCCTATAACTTAAATTAGCCCAATTGTTGTAATATGGAAAAGTCTTCAATGCCCCAAATATCATCAGGCTATTGTCAGTTTGAAGAGTAGCAATGCTGTCTTTACTAAACACTGGATGAAAATTCACTTTCCAACATTATCAAAACCCTTCTCATTTTATGGTTGTGCTAGCTGGGCTTACAATATACATGTAATCCCATTTGCTAGTGTCAATTGTTGTTGGAATAAAACTTTAGCACATTCATTGTAATATGGAAATATGTACAATACCTTCAAACTTAAGCACAATGGCTGTAATATGGAAATATGTACAATACCTAAACACTTTAGCGCAGTCGCTGTAATATGGAAATATGTACAATACCTTCAAACTTAAGCACAATCGCTGTAATATGGAAATATGTACAATGCCTTCAAACTTAAGCACAATCGCTGTAATATGGAAATATGTACAATACCTTAAAAATTTAGCATAGTCGCTGTTATAAGGAAATATGTACCATACTTTAAAACTTTTGCACAATCGCTGTACTATGAATACGTTCAATACATGTTAAGCACATATACAAAAGCCTGAAACCATGAAAACTATATCAAGGTATGGATTTAGACACAGATGATACATTTTAGTTAAGGTATTTCCATGATCAGATCAGTACTGAATTTACCCTGAATGACAACTTCCTTGCCATCAGTATCAGTATCTTCAGCATTAAAAATATATATACACATGATCAACCATTTTTTAAAAATTCTGATCAAATGATCAACACAATTGTGCCTAGAACAACATTATGCTACTAACTTTGGTGTACCAGTGACCATGTTTTAAAACACTTTTTAAATCAAGAGAGATGTGTATTCTGCCAATCGTCCCTGAGTTTAACTGGATCGTGTTTGGCCTGCGTTGACCCTGCGGTTCCTGTCATAGTATGCGAATTTGTTTTCCCCTACGTTTATCAAATGTAACAATATCGTGACTAAGCAGCAAAGACACGTCTACTGCGATTTTGAAAGCTTGTTTTATCTTACAAGTATAAAACTAGACAGCTGTTATCCTTATCAAATTTCTACGATTAACCCTTTCGTATTCAATTATTGTTTCAGGATTTAGAATTACAATTTTGTATCAAATATATGAAATAAAAGGGTGAACAATACGAATATAGTTATAGCATTTAGTCAGTTAGAAAGTTTCGTTAGTTTGGGTCAGTCAACAAGGTGGTTTCCAGAAAACGCGGCAAAATGATCTTGCCAATTTGTTTTCTACTTTTTGCTGTAGCAGGTACTCAAGCAAAAAAGTAAGTATCACAAAATGTAAATATCTTACTCACTAATAGTTCCGCAATTAAAATTCAATTACCTGGTTACCTAACAACTGTGGTTTCCTTACATGACAGCTGGGGGCTGAGACTGGATTCAGAGAAATCATATTCTTACAGATTTACACATTTTTATTGTAAGACTTGTTGACCTCTCTGTGTCTATTCTTAAAAAGGGACATCAGCTTTGGTTTACCAGTTCACCAACCTTGTTCCCAGTACTAAAACACGCAGAACTTATCATAAATAGGAATATGTTGCTTTGTCTTGAAACTCTTTGACCACACAGTCGCGGACAGACCTGTTCAACAGACGGCCCTGGGGAAAGATTTGATGTTTGCTGTGATGCTACATGCATTTACATTTCAGTGCATTGTTTGACGGCAATGGCTTTGACGCCATTCTTATAGGAGAGCTAGAAGGGGCTGTGCTTTTGAATTATAGTCTGGCTGTTCTCCTGTAACTTTTCGCTTTCCTTCCAAAAAAAAACAAAAACACTCTTGACAACGCTTAAGCGCCCGTGTCAGAATTGCTGTGGCAAGTCTGACAAACTGAATTAAATCAGAGGTAGGCTACGGCAATGGTATATTTTCTGATGCAATCAAAGCCGGAAGTACAATGTATTACATATAGTTAGGAAATTAGGGATTTGCGTCATATTATCTATTGCAAAGTTAGCTTGGGTTAAGGTTAGCATTATAGATCATCATATTTATACAGTTTTAACGTTAAGGTCTATCGCGGATTTAACTCAACGTAACTGCCAAACGCGACATTTCAATGTGATTCTGCATAACTAACATTGTTCGGGATTGTTTAGTATTTATAAATCGCAATATAATTTTAAACACGTGACAAATCGATATCAGCAAAATAGTATTGTAGCCTAATGAATTCATGCTCCTATTTAATACTTACTTGAAGCATACAAGAGCCTTTTGTTCGTTTGTTTGTTTGATTAGGGTTTAATTCAGTACTTAAGGTTATTCCACTCACACGACGGCGTGTCAGCCCAATGGGTGAATCCACCCACGACGACAATAGCAACAAACCAAGACAAGACATGACAAATACAGGACAACCACAGGACGTAATTCAAAGACATCTCACAAAAATCGGCTTCATTTTGCCCCTTAATTCTGAAAGTAAGCCACAGAAAGCTCTCTTCCATCCCTCGGCCATGACTATTTCATTGTATAGAACTATTTTTCAGCTATCGGATAGTATGCCCATAGGTAATTATTAATTTTTCAATAGATTAATATTCGAATTTATATTCATCTGGTACATGAGAATATATACTAACTGTAAAATGTGTGTATTTTAGCACGTATGTTGTGTTGGTGCCCAAGGTGATTCGTCCAGGATTGCCCCTCAATGTCAGTGTGAATGTGCTGAATGCTCAAGAGCCTGTCCACATCGAGGCTAAGGTCACATCAGGGAGCACCACCGTGGCTTCTAGTGACGCAATAGCTCACCAGGGGGAGCCAGTCAATGTAAAACTGGAGGTAAATATGTCCATATAAATGCTGTGGAATTAAATCTCACCACAGGCGAGTATACTGAACAATATAATGGTTCTAAAATTAAGTTTTGCGGCTCAATCAGTCAATCGGATAATCGATGAATTACCTGTCTTTGAATATTATAATATAACCGTTTGAAAAATATTTATTAAAACCCGGTAAGTATACTTAAAATCTGAACTGCACACAAATGTGCTTTGTAGCTTTGACGGTTAGAGTGTTTGTCCTGCTGGCCAGAAGCCCAGGTTCGAATTGGAGGAGACAAACAAAATTTATGTACTCTTCATTTAAGGTGTATAAACATAGCATCAAGTCAAATGTTTTGTCAACTGCACATATATTTGATAATATAAAACGTTTCAGTTAAAAATACATATTTTTCATAAATAATTCCCCTTTTTTAAATTATATTGTCGTTTCGATCTCTGACATTTTTCTTCCACTCCTCCGGACATAGATTCCACAGAGCGTGCCCAGCGGTCAGTACCATGTATCAGTGGTCGGATCAGGAGGAGCTAACTTCACCAGCCAGGCAGCCATAACATACAAAGCTAAAAGTCTGTCTGTCTTCATACAGACTGATAAGGCGATCTACAAACCTTCACAAACAGGTATAATATACCTTCCTGTTTACACACCGTGAACGTTGTCTATTCTTAAATAAAGAAAAATTGTAAATAAAATTAAATATAGTTGGTAGTCTACCATTATTCAATTCATTGTCACCAGGATCACTTTGTAAAATACGGTGTCGTTTTTGCCCTTTCAGTGAATTTCCGCGTAATCGGTGTCCATCCCAACCTTTTGCCCTATACAGGGGATATGGACATAGAAATACAGGTGAGTGCGTTTCCAGGTGGGGTATGTCGTTCATGTATAGGCGAAATCATGAATTAATACGAGATTTGCATGTTATAATATCGATACTTAGTAATGTATATGTCAAATCTTATAAACTGGAGTTCACGGATTGCACTTTAGATGTTTGTATATGTCGTGTATTAAGGTTAGATCCATAAATTCAAATTACATAAAGATAGCTACATTGACAGCAGTATTAGAGGCATTCGGTAATCTCTTCAGGGGATACACCTCCATCAGATTTAACCAATTTTTTGCATTTGTTAAAAATGAAGCAAATAAGCTCGTTAGGATTTTTTCAACTGATAAAAGTAAAACAGATAGCATTTTGTTAAATCAAGACAGCTTAACATTGAACAAAAGTAAAAATAAAGCTTTCATAAAAGGCTAAAAACCACACTATCATTGTCCAAACTATTATGAAAGAGTGCCAAGGAACGAAAAAAGAAAAAAAAAAAAACAACGCAAGGACAATGTTAAATATGTGTTGTGACCGATTTCAGGATGCCAAAGGAAACAAGATAAAGCAATGGATGAAGACACGGGATAACAAAGGGGTTGTGACCAACAAACTCTCCCTGTCTGATCAACCTGTACTGGGAGACTGGAAAATTAAAGTCACCCTTCAGGTATGTAAGTGGAACAATGAAGCCGGCAAAGGGCTGTATTGACATGATAAAGCTAGAGATAGTTTGTTTTTAAAAACTTGAGAAAACTATTTAAAACTGTATAAAGAATTCCAGAATTTAAATCAAATGCATTAATTTCCGAGATCAATCGTTTCATAGCATGACAATTTGTCTTTGGAATGTGAATTTATTTAAGATCATAACTGTTAATTTTGATTTAATTTTTTTATTGATTTTAGGGACAATCCACAGAGAAAGTCTTCACGATAGACGAATATGGTATGTTATTGTCATTTCAGTTTCTACCGTCCGGTAACGATCTGATAGGGCGTTTAGTGAACTCGTTTTCTGTACTTAAGTGTGCAATAATGTTAATTGCTTAACACGTGTTCTTACTCGAGGTGTGCATTTCTCAATTTAAATTCAATAAGAGAGGAATGGTTGTTTAATTTAAATTATTAATTTTAGTTACCATGCAGTGTATACCTTGTTATGCTAGGAAAAACTTAACTTCCTCATCTTTTTTTTTTTTTAAGTTTTGCCTAAGTTTGAAGTGACCGTCAATTTACCATCGTATGCTTTGACGAAGGACACTCAATTAGCCGGCACTGTTAAAGCCATGTAAGTGTTTACTTCAACAATTTCTCCAAAACACCGTAATGTCAGTTGAGTAATCCAACTTTTGTTCATAATATTAAATAAATTGACATCACGCATAGTTTCTTTGTATAGTTACTTTTATTTCTTCTACAGAAAAACCAGAGTAAACTGTATCAGTATGCAATATTAGATAATATATTATATGGTTGATTAATTGATTAGTGTTTTACGTCGTGCTTAAGGTTTTTTTGACGCCAGTGTGTACTACTTATAATTAACACTAGCGCAAATTAATCTAAAGATTCCAGTGCAGAGAAAGACAGCATTGCTGCCCTTGAAACTAACGGCCCTTTCTCAGAGGGCACTCTTATTATATGTAACAAAAATTATAATGTAATGCTTTACTCCGAGAAAGTGATAACAAATGAATTTCAATTTTGTCAAAGTTCTTTTATAACACTGCCCTCAAAGCGAACAACACAACTTTAGTAGATGTTTGTTTTATTGTTAGATTACTTATGTCCCAAACTATCAGTTATCGAAATGTTCTCGGTATTTTGTTTTTACACAATTTTAATTGAACAGGTACACGTACGGGAAGCCAGTTAAAGGCACCGCCCATATTCGAGTGAGATTCCAGAATCAGAAACACGGACAGAATCAAATCGCACAAACCCTCCAGGTAAAATGTTTGCTTATTCATAACATGGGACAACAAATTTATCATTCGAACTGGTCAGGTAAATATGCTTTAACAGAAATAGTTAAACTGTCAAACCAACTCCGGAATAAGCGCACATATATTTATATTTGATAAACCGTTTACTTTTCAACACGCCGTATCCTCTATGGAAAATAGCCTACATCTTAAAGACCAATGAACAGTATTTGACACAAAGAAACGCGAAATAAAAAATAGGGTTCTATTATTGATTAAGTTCTTTCACAGAGGTTATTATAATGTTTTTTCTTCTCTTTAATGATTTCATTTTGTTTGATCGCACAGCTGGATGAGGGACAGAAACCATTTACGCTCACCATGGCACAGCTGACAGCGTTAGGATCGGGCAGTCTCAATGGCAAGGTGATCCAGGTTGAAGCCAACGTAACAGAAACACTGACCGGTAACACTCTGAATGGAACGTCCGCCGTCAAGTATCACGATCACGCCGTCAAACTAGAATTCCTCAGCTCAAACCCCAAAAACTTCAAACCAGGCCTCACATACACTGCTTACGTAAGTGCTGGAAAATATGTGGGATTCAACTGAGGATTTTTTTTAGAGTTTTGAATAAGTCAAACATCGTTTATCAACGTTAAGTTTAAATGGAAATAAAGATTGTAATTTATTTACGTGATGACATAATATACTTTATAATCCAACTATACACATGTAGAATCAGACATCTAAAGGAGATGGACAGTTTTAT
>JAVFBW010131518.1:0-13742 GCA_034783835.1 Mopalia ciliata
GTTGCTTTTTACTTTTATTTTTAATACCCCCCCCCCCCCCCCCCCCCTCCCCTGCCTTCTCAAACTACCTCCTATAAAAAATAACAAAAATACATGGCTTTTTGAATTATCCAATCTTCATGTATACTCTCATTGGCTCTGGGGAAGAACAGAGGATATTTTGTCTTTCACTGTATTTACAAATTTTTTTTTTTTTTTTTTCATCCTATGGCTTGTCTCACATTTTTTTCCAGTATAGCTTACCCCCACCTCCTCCCCTCCAAAATTTATTAAATATAAGCCAAAAGTTTTAGTCAAACCAATTCCCAATCCTCTTAAGTGTTTTTTCTTTGTTTTATTTATGTAAAGCATCCCAAAGGAAGTCCTAACATTTGTATTGTAAATCATCAGTTTTGGGCTGGCACACCTTTGTATGAACAGACTATTTCTTATTCAGTATTGTGGGAAATTATTAATCAAATGAGCAAACCTCAGGTATTGAGGTAAGATTTTGTCTGATTCATTTAAATTTTATTGATTTATAAGTTGCCATGCTCTACCAACAGATGCAACTGTCTGTTGTAATTTGAAACCAGAAGTATAAGACATTTGTTGTGGAGACCACCATAACTGACCAGTCCTCCATGTGGAGCTGTAAAGGTCAGCATTCTAACCCAGCCACTGGACACAGACCAGACAAACACTGATCTGGTAATGTGAGAAACCCATAAATACTCTCTAGTTTTGTCTGCTGTCAGTCAATTTACTTATTTTTCCTTTTGGACACATTTGGGTGGGTGAATAGAGCTGTAACAAAAACCTTACAGTCCAATCTTCTTCGGTCTGTTTTTTTAGAATCCAACTTTCCGATCTTCTTTAGTCTGTTTTATGGAATTCAAGACTCTGTGAGAAGGTCCTATAAATGTGATGAAATTGTGCCTCTGTAGACACGGCAGTTGTGTCCACCAGATGCCAAATAAACTAAACATCTTCCCAAACATTTTAAAATAATTATTATTTTTATCATCGGTTTAAATTAATCAACATATCTTTGGGATTCATTTTTAGAAATTCAAAGGCTTACACAGTACCGATAGCTACAACAACAATGGCAGAACTAGGCTACCATCTGTATTGTGTTATCGCAACTTGTGCTTAAAAAATACTCCATGCTGTATGAATCAATGGAAAGACACAACAATGGTGCTGATGGATGCCTCTTATGTCTGCTCTCTGTTGTTGTTGCTATTCTTGGGAAGCCGGAGTGTGACTGGTCTCATGTTTTTCATTCCAAGAGTGATTTCCCTCACATCTTATTTACATTTGACCTTTCGGAGACTCGATTACGTTGAGGAATCTTAAGCTCAAGCAATGACCTTTCCTTAAAGTGAGACCAGTGTTGAGAGAACTGTGGCCATGGAATAAACTGTGTGTTGTTGTTGCTGCTATTGTTTAAGCAACTCTAAAAACAAGCTTTAGTCTATTCTTTTGATTGTTATCAGATATATAGCCATATTATAACTTCCGCTATAGATTTTGGTTTCAAAAATCACTTTATATTGACATAAATAAAAAATATAAAGCTGATATAGTTGTACAGTTACAAAATTAAGTTATCTCTTTACTGGGTGCCCTGTGAGGGAGCGGGTGGGCCATGGCCCTGCAGAATACTCTCTTGGCTGCCTCGGTCTATCGTAAGAGGTGAGAAAAGAGGTTGCTTTCTGTTACCCTGGTCTTCGCAGAGCTAAAGTGTAACGGAAGCAGATTTGTTTGTGATGTCCTGTATTTGTGTCCGTCCTCATATAAGTGAAATACCCTTGAGTACGACATTAAACACCAATCAAACAAATAAACAAACAAACTTTACTGGGTTATGGTATCACATCACGCAGTTGTGTGGAATATTGTGTTGGAATATTACTCTCTTTTCTGAAATAAACATTATTTTATGTTGAGATAAAACAACTATGTTATATTGCAGCCAAGCAATATTTAGATACCGGTATGTGAGCATGACTAATTTTATTACTTGAAAACATTCGCTGTATTAACATGAAATCTATGATACAAATAAGAGCTATGCGTGCAGAAATAATTTTTGTTGATATCAGCCCTAGCTTCCATATCATTAACTATCTAAAGATGTTTTTGCATAATGTTTTCCTATTTTTTTCTCCATTACCTATGGTTAAATTTCTGGTTACACTTTGTGCTGTTCACAAATTGTTGTGAGACAGCTTTTAAGTAAGAACATTATCTAAGGCTGTTTCTGAACGTTTATCGACAAGGTGTGAAATGATTAAGCCAGTCTGAGTGGGATTTAGAGAACAGGGTGTTGCAGATTAGTCAGGGTAAACTCACACTGGACTGGACGTCTCCTGCTGCAGACATTTCTGTGGTCAGATAATTCTGTTTGGTATGTGGATGAGAAATTAATACTCCTAAAAATTTGTGTTTAAATTGTTCTTTCATCTTTTGAACATTGCTCCTATGATAATAGGCTTACTTGATTGTCCCCTGAAACCATTTTATGCTCCTAAACTAATAGACTGTCCCATTAAACCAATAAAGCAGATTTTTTGCTTCTATACTAATAGACTATCCCATTTAACCAATTAACCAGATTTTATGCTCCTATACTAATAGACTGTCCCATTTAACCAATAAACCAGATTTTATGCTCCTATACTAATAGACTGTCCCATTAAACTAATAAACCAGATTTTTTGCTGCTATACGAATAGACTGTAGCATTAAACCAATAAACCAGATTTTATGCTCCTATACTAAAAGACTGTCACATGAAACCAATAAACCAGTCTCTTATACTAAAAGACTATCATGAAACCAATAAACCAGATTTTATGCTCCTATACTAATAGACTGTCCCATGAAACCAATAAACCAGATTTTATGCCCCTATACTAATGGTGTACCATGAAACCAATAAACCATATCTTATGCTCCTATGCTCATAGACTGTCCCATGAAACCAATAAACCAGATTTGATGCTTCTATGCTCATAGACTGTCCCATGAAACCAATAAACCAGATTTTATGCTCCTAAACTAAAAGACTGTATCATTAAACCTGATGCAATGCTCATATACTAATAGACTGTCCCACTAAACCAATAAACCAGATTTTATGCTCCTATACTAATAGACTGTCCCATTAAACCAATAAACCAGATTTTATGCTCCTATACTAATAGACTGTCCAATGAAACCAATAAATTAGGTTGACTCTTTTAGCATTTTTCATTTGCAGTTTCTTATGTGAGACACCGGGTTTTATTTACGACCTCTCATCTCCCCAGATGATTATCTTGGTGCCTTACCTGTGGCTAATTAGTACCTGAAGTGGGCAATGGCGCCAGCCTGTTTGAAAAAAAAAATGAACTGAGCATTAGGGATATCACAGTCATTAGTAAGACTGAAGCTTCACCTTGTGTCTAATATGTACCACCTGGGTGAGGGTTGCCCAGGAAATGGTAGGGAGACCCACCGGGAACTATTCATCTTATCACAATTTGCTCTTAGAACATAAACTTTATTTGGTCATTAGTAAGGCACGACAGATTATGACTCATTATTTAAAGTCCCTTTTTATAAATTTTCTATCAAATTGTGAAGATTTAGAAAACGCTTTGTGTCTAGACTTAACCGGACTGACTGTGAAATAATAGTGAAGCACAGACACTTTGGACACAAAAACGGAATTTGGTCCTCCATGTAAAGCTTGTGGATATAGGAGTCTTTTTAACTACGGTTAATTATGTTAAGCTATAATGGTACAATTGAAATTCGGCTCACTGTTGTGGTTAGCTTGATGGCCCACTGATCCTCCTGTGATATACCACCCACAGGTTTCACAGCCTCGTTGGACCTCAAATATATGAGGGAGACACAGGATGTGGCTCTGACATTCTCTGTTTTACATTGTATTTAGATGAGTGTCAGGCAGATTTAGATGTGAATAATCCTGGGTGAAATATCCTTGGAAATATCATATACACTTAAAAAGCATACAAATGAAACATTATTATTTTTTATTAATAAGTTTGATTTTTAATGAAAGATAAAATTATAATACATTAACATAGAGAACTCTTTGATATACAACCTTTTGAATTGATTTATATCTACATGTATGTGATAAAAAAATTCCTGAGTCGCAATTATATTGTTGAATTTTTGTTTTGGTTATACCAAGTGATTGTTCCTTCTTGTGGGTTTATTTTAGAATACTAACCAGGTACTAGAAGTGTATGGCGGGATATCTGTTTGACCCAAGACATCTGCTCAATAAAGCGGGTGGTCTTAGAATAAAAACATGTGTAAAGAATGCAATGCCATGTGCTGTGTAACTCGATCAAAATATTTTTTTGGGGTGCAATTTCACTTTTTGTGTTGCTTTTAGCTCCAATCCTTTCATTCAACAATGATCCAGAAGTGTGAAGTTAATTCTCTTCTTTTCTACATCTGTCTCTGTAACTTATAATGAATTTTACAATGAATTGTTTCAAGCAAAAGTTTACTATGGCTGCCTTGTAAAATTTGTAAAATGTGCTTTTTCTTTTTAAGTATAGTGAGTATCATCATTAGTATGATATAACTGACAAATGGAATTTGAATGGAATTTGAAGGAATAAAATTAATACTACTGTTTGAATACTACTAATGGTATGGTTTTCCTTTAAAAGGGAATAATAATATGTGTTTTAATCCCTATATTTCCTTTCCACAGTTTGTATTAAAATGTCAGCTTTTGGTGACCCACATGTGATTTTCTTGTTGAAAGTGGAAAACGCTTTTTTTTTTTCAAACATTATTCATAAAAATAAAATCTGATTATGTAAAATAAAAACATAATCAACCGTACAAAAAAGTGTAATTTCCTTTTTATGAACATTTTGACAGATGTCAAGAGTGTAAATTAAGCAGATTAAATATTTAATGTGATATTTTAATCAGAAATCTCTAAGCACAGAAGCAGTTGAAGTATTTGCCACTGAAAATTTTAAACCAGTGCTATATAAAAGTGTAAATTCCCTTGTGGTAGAATGAAATTGGATAATATGACCCTGTGATATTATCAGGATTTAAATGTCAAGCTATTAGCCCCATTAATACTGGTCTGATTCCCTCAAGTCCAGGAATGTCACTTATAGCATGCAGCTCCAAGTAGCCTACAGATTCAGTGGTTTCTAGAAAATGATTAGGTAGCACAAATATATCCGGATGTTCTGCTTATAATTCCATCATTTACACACTTTTTTTAAAGAAATTGAGGCTAAATGGATAATAGCTTCGGAATGGATTTTACTTCACCATTGCTAGAACAGCTCACATGAAATCTTATTCAATTGCTACTCAAATACCTGCTACTGTTTTGAGTGAAGTAACTTTAAGGACAATGTACACACCCATGGACACAACCAGCCAAATCTGTCCTATAAACCGTTTCCTTGCAGGAATCCTAATTCTTACCAAAAAACAATCCTAAATGTCAATAACACTGAAGACTTTGCTTTTACTGCAATCTTCTTAACTATTTAATATATCAAGAATAAAATGAGAGTGGACACATTGAAAGGATGCTTTGAGAATAAGTCAGAAATTGAAATTGTCTTGTTTTTTGTCCTTGTAAGATAATTATAGTTGTTTTGTTTATTTTCTAGTGTTGACCTGTAAATAGGACAGACACAGTTGAAACCTACTCTAGCTTAAATCAATAAGACATTTACCAACTTACCAATCAGTTTCTTGGAAATTGATAGAAACTTTTTATTGAAGGACATGGTAAAGCCATTTAAGACATCACTGAAAATAACTTGACACCTCGTGTCATCAATCTGGAAACTAAATTCAAAAATGTTTTTAATACAAATGGAGGCTGAAGTTTTTATTATGATATCACATTTGTCAGGAGGTTTATGCCTAGTTCAGTGATAAAATGTTGTTGTGGTTGTGAAAGCTTTAACCTTTCATTTCACTTTATGGTAGAATTGTCTCCGTGTTATAACATAAATCTCCCTCTTTATGAGCTCCTTGTCTGGATTTGTGCCACTTTAGTATCATTCAGCCTGTTATGCTGGAAATTATATTGCCCCAGAAAAAGGATTTTATCCTACAATATCCACCTAATATTTGACCTTCATTTGACCTTGCTCATGAAGGGCTGCTCTATGAATGTTTATTACAGACCTGGTAGAAATGATGCAGTCAATCAAATGTACAAACTATTGAGGAACTATGGGGTTTTATTGTTAATGCTGTGTAAGGATGATCCATTTTTGAATACCTTCCAGTGTAGTCACATGACTGGTTTCTTTGTCAAAAAGGTATCCATATTTGCAATAGTAGCCAAATCCTTTAAAACAACAGGAACAGAAAATCAATTTATATTTTGGGGTGCTTTTTTTTTTCTTTGGGCCATAAACCATTTTTGTGATAGTTCGATTTGTGTCTGTCATTCTATTTGATAAGGACTACTGGTGCCAGATTGTATCTGTAATAGAACCATGCAATGCCAATATGGGCGACTTGTTGATGCCATTGTCAGATAAAACACTGGAACTGTAATTGGGAAACTAACTCATTGTTTTACATGAAAGATCTAATGCTTTGTGTTTATTTACAGTCATTAAGTCTCTCTCAGACGGTTTGCTCAACAGTTTAAGCTCTTTTGTTATGGCCTTAATGTCTCTGTCTGGCTTTTAATTGTGCCATTGTAAAATAGATCCATTTTATACTCAATGGATTGGTGTTCCTTTCAAGATTTCCCAGCCTTTTGTGCAGTGATTACATTCAGTTCGTTACTCACTAAAATACCCTTGAGCTGGATGCTAACATCAAACCAATATATTTATTTTTCATAAAAATTCTTCATTTCAGGATGATATTTAGGAGAAGGTTTTGTTATTTATGGAGGTTCAAGCCTTTTGATTTGAGGTGTCTGCGTGATACGTGTTGAAGCATTGGACCGCACAACTTAGATCACAAGGCCTGGGGTTCTAGTATTTGCTGAACGCCCACCTGTCATTTGCTCGTCGTCATATAAGTGAAATACCCTTGAGTACGACGTTAAACACCAATCAAACAAACAAACAAACCTGTCATTTGCAACAGCCAGATTTTTTAAAATGGTAAAAATGACAGTAGAAATTCTGAATTTAACATGGGTTAGATAGAAAAATGGAAAATTTTGACAGGAAAAATTCTTTAAAATAGTAGTTTTTGACAGGCAGATATCCAATCCTGACTAAAAAGACACTGTCTTGGGTTCTCTACCTTACAGGGAAAGGACCTTTGATACAGGATAAGATTCTGATATGCAAATAAATTCACCTGCATACAAGGGAAACTTATTCTTTTCCCAAAGAGCTGGATTTGAGTCTAGATAGCAACATTATGATTATAGGTACATTTATTTATTGGAGCTGTTTGAAAATCGAGCATTAAACATAAATGTATCACACCAAAGACAGAATAATGAAAGTACCATTTATTGTAAAGTAAGTGGTATTTCCAGTGCTTGAATAAATAAGCTGCCAGCTTATTTCAAACATTTTGTGTGGTGAAATATACTAATAACATGTGGAGAGGCAATAAATAAGCCTTATAAACTGGTAATACATGTATTATGATAAACTATATAAGTAAATGTATGTAATATTCCTAAATATCACTCTGATTTATAATAAAAAAAACAAATAAAAAGTGTTGTATATTTCTTGATGCTGTCAACATAACACAATTTTAATCTAACTCAAATAGAACATGAATACCTGTTCAGAAAAATAAAAATTCCTCAAAACTTTACCTTTAAGAAAACCAGGTATTGCTACTGGTAAAATAGGTTTGAAACGAATAGATGGATTTTTTAGTTCTTTTTTTATGTTAAATCACAAAAGCACACTTTTTCAGGATGTCCTTCAGATAAATTTATTTCAGGTAACTGGGTACATTTTTCGAATTATCACAGTTTTTTTTTTCTATTGTAAAGAAAAAATTTGCTTGCTTCTTCTAAGATTTGAATTGTTGTCTCAGGTTTTATAAATGTAGTTGGAATTAATTCAAATATTAATGCAAATAAAAAAAACTATAACTTTTCTGTATTTAATTTGTTATTTTTTTCTCATACTAGTATTGGATTTCTTGTATTATATGTCTCCAAAGCATATTTTATTGATTTATTTATAACATTTTTTTTAGAATATTTAACTATATATTATCACACTGACTGTGTCCAGAGCTCATTTCCCATGGTATATGTTCCTAAGTATCAAATTGTTACATTTGTTACAAGAGCAGACATTTTTCACATAGTTCTTTTAAACATTCTATGAGAAGTGTTAGTTTACAGACTTGGACAAGTTATGGGAAATTTTGTAGATTCCTTTATTTGTTTGATATTTGTGTAAATTATAAAAGTATCTGTATATGATTTGTCACAGCCACATGAAGTGTATAGGACTGAAAATAGGTTCTTTAGTTATATCAGTATGGGAAAACATTTGTGGGGCCAGTTACAATGTCATTTCTTTATCGGATGAAAAGATTCCATGTTTAGAGATCAGTCTCCAAATGTTCTGAACAACTTAAATATATCGCCTGAGACCATAATGCCAGTCTGGTTTAAAAAAGAGCACCTGTTGATATCACCATTGATAAAGACTTTCTCCATACACCTACATCATCAAGCTTCTTACCAATCAAATTTGTTAAATTTGTTACTTTCTTAAATTGATTTAAGATTGATTGATTACATTTCAACATGCTTTCAAAAAATTTTTCTCTTATTAAAACAGATTAATACATGTGGACATTTAATCGATATAATTTTAAAACAGCTAACTTTATCTTGACTCAGTATTTCAGCGTCTAAAAAATCATACAATGTATTATATCTCTATCATGCGCTCAAGTTGTCCATGTTGTATCTGCTTATCATTGGTGTGGTCTTTTGGTGAGATCCTGTTCCATTTCTCTATTCTGCATGAGGTGATTAGTTAAAATTCAGTTATCCATTGTATTTTTATGCTAGAGAAAGAAGATTTTATTTTCCTTCTAGCTGGAACAAACTCCTGTCTGGTTAGCAAGGACAGTAATCGTTATTAATAGATAAAATTGTTTTTCCTCCACATTTATAATTAAAATATATGTATCTTCCATTATTTAATGTTAAGTGTTTTTGTTTTCTTTTCTTTAATGATGTAATCAGTTTAATTGACTGAATAGTGTTTAATTTGGGTTTTAAAGACTTCTTGTACATGTAATCATATACTCCCAACTGTAAAAACCTCCTCACACAACTTTAAAATCTAATTCATTATATTTTTCGCTTCTTTTTTTTGTTAAATAAACTTATCTAAAACCAGAAAAGATTTTAATTGTTGAAAACATTGTTTTAAAACATACTTTGTCAGATGAGAAAAAAAGTTTTATTAACACTTTTGGACATTTAAGCAATATAACTTAAAGAAAGCTTACTTTATCTTAAAATCTGAAATGTTTGCTCTTGGAAAGTTAATGTTCCTAGTAGATTATTTTTAGTAGATTAATTGAATGTGATTTGAACATACTACCTGTATCTATAGTGGAGGGTAGCGAGAGCTTCCTGCTGGCCTGGTGCTCCTACAGTGATTGGTGTTTTATGCCATGGTTTAGGGTATTTCACCTTTATATATAACAGTGGTGTATTATAACAATGATTGACATGAGCATAGCCAAGACGAGTAGTGTTTCCATAACAATGATTAACACATGAGCATAGCCAAGATAAGTAGTGTTTCCATAACAATGATTGACATGAGCATAGCCAAGATAAGTAGTGTTTCCATAATGCTGGAAAGTTAATTTCCCTCTAGTGCTACGTGAAGACAGCATTGCTACTCTTCAAACAAACTGCCCCTAGCCAGAGGGCTGGTGCTCTTACAGGAAAGGGACAGTATGCAGCCTATCTGTCGTTGGGTCTAGCACAGTTTATTAGACCCTTTTGTGTAGGCACCATGTATTATGTCATAAGTGAGCTTTTGGATGTTGTGTCTCTGTTGGTTGTCTTTAATGTTAACGGTTGTTTCTTTCAAAATTTGGGTTGGCACACCACCAAATATCGTGTAAAAGTCTATTCAGTCAAACCATTAACTTTGACCAGATTGTTATCTCAAATTAATGAAGAATACTGTTACAAATTGTCCTAAATGTATGGGAAGGATAAATGCTGTGATACCTGTGTTTCATTTAACCTAATTGTGGTTTTAAGGGAAGATAAAAATAGACCCTCTAGTACGTATTGGCTAACAATACAACTTACCTGAGAGATGTTCATTAAGGGCCTGAGGCGATTCTCAACTTTCTATTACCTGGATAGAGAAGACGCTATTCAATTACTGTAAATCATGGAATAAATGAAGTGGAAAATTAACAAAACCTAACCAGTAAAAGTATTTCAATCACATATATACATACAGTGTTGTAGCTAGGATTAAAAATCTGTCTGTCCTAAACCCATATTTTGATGGAAAAAATTTACCTTTTCTTATCTTTCCCATTTTAAGATTCAGAATTTCTACCTGTCATTTGAACCATTTTTAGAAATCTGCGTGTCCAAATAACACGTCCCTAACTAAGACTGTGTATACATATATTGTGTAAAATTGACTGCAGAATTTAAACCAAACAAGAAGATATAATTGAAAAGCCCTTGAGTATGATGTTTAACACGAGGTAATAACACAAACAAATTGTTACAAGGATAGCTGTGTAATCTGTATTACCTGTCTATAATTACATGTAAGTGTTTTGCTTTGAAGGCCTATGATGTATACAAAAATTTCTGTCCTAATTTAATGATTTGTAATACAGGTAATGTGTATTAAATCTGAATACTTATTTTAACTTTGATAGAAAACTGCTATATTACAGAGTATATCACACTGACTGTGTCTTTACTGCAGCCCTGTAGTGTATGTAGATTGCTTACATTTTGTATTTGTTATACAGTATAATCCCCAGATTATATTTCAGTAACAAGCACTGGTTTTACTTTATATAATATTTGACAAGTGTGTGTTTATGTGAGGATTTAAGCACCTGAGTACAATAATTTCTCAGTTATTATCATCAGTATAACAGGAAAGTTTTTCTATTTGCTTAGGGCGTTGATTTTGATCTACGCACGCATCCTTTTTAAACAAATCTCCCCTTTTAATCCACGGAAGAGGATTTAATTTACGATGAGAAAGTTAGATGTGAGGCTTTTTAAAAGTTTTGCTCGTGGTTTATTTTTTTGTTTGTGTGTATATACACTACCTCTGAATAGGTATGAATGGGGGCTTGTTTAGATGACAGGTTAAGATAGGTGTGTGACGTGTGTGAGATCTACTATAGAGTAAATGACCAAATCATTTGTGGTCTTTCTGACATTATTTTACAGATAAGAAGCCAATAGAGTTTAAAAGTTTACTCAAGTCTGCTCTCAGATTGTATTTACTGCTGATTTTATATATCAACTGACACATTTTATGACCCTAAGATATCTGGTAAATTGTCTTGAAAAGTTTTTCTGTGTCATTTTGCTGCTCCATTTATTAGAAGATTTATTAGATACCTTAAATAGTAGGGGGCGGTACATTACCCTGAACCTACCTGTAATCAATGACAAGCCGGCAGGTGAAATTAGGACGGATGCATGTAGTCAGTCAGGTACATTTAAATTAAAGAAGGGCAACAGTGTATTAAAGGAGAGTGTCTTACAGGACATGAAAGTATCCATATCAAGAGTTGGCGGATTATTTTTCCAGTTTTTGTGAATTACCTGAGATGTATCAAAATGTTTTTTGTAACTGAGTTTATAAGTCATGTAGTTCTGTATCAATGGTGAAATTGTTTAGTTTTGTCAATCTATGTTAAACAGACAAGGATACGCAATTTTTTTTTTCTCCACCTTTTTGTTTAATTTTTTTAGCCACAGCTGACCGCTATTGAAATTGAATGTTTTTTGTGTGGCCATATTTCTGTGAGTTTTTATCATCAGTCTCATTGAAAACCGGAACAGCTATAGATCCTGTTTAGATTGACGTGTATACCTCAATGACTAACAGGCATGTTGTAATTTTCACGGTAACATCCTCCTTAGCGTAAAGTGTTGTTGCGGTTTCATTTCACCTGGATTTCTTACATATGCTGTTTAGTTTTGTGAAAAACTTTACTACTGTACTGTTGTTACCTGTGTCTTAGTTAGCTATTAACACCTGGATTTTCCCACACAAATTGTTAAGGTGCCACCAAGGCACATGGATATAAGTTTTATGGATTTTTTTACCTGTGGACTTTAACTCCTGTACAAATTATGATGTTGTTCAAAAAGCTCAGGTAAGTGTTACTGTATACCTGTATTGTAATTATAAATATTTGGTCTATATTGTTTATAAAACATTTACCTTAAAATGAGGCCCCCCCGAGTGTGAAGTGGACAATCCTTTGTCATATAAGTGAAATACCCTTGAGTACAACGTTAACATCAAACAAACTTCGAAATGACTTTATATTTTCATTCTAAGATGAAAACTTGTGTAAATTGAGGAAAAAAACCATCTCATAATTAGGCTTTAAAATGACCAGAATTCCAAAGTTTCTAAAGAATTGTTTCATTAGCAAAAAATGCCAAGAATGAACTTTTTGCTCTTATCTTTTTTGTTCTTTCAAAACAGTTTCATATACACATAGAATGAATATACATGAAACAATAACCTACGGTTCTGTCTAGTGATATACATACCCATTGCAGCTGTTTGCCCTTTGTTACTGTTTAGCAACAATTTAACTCAAACAATTAAAATTTACATTTCAAAAGTGTTTTACATACACATAAAAGTCTAAAGTATTTGTCAAGATGCTATCTTCTTCAATGTTTGGATTCTTGAATTCAATTTACATTCATTTACTATTTTATTGCTTATCCTGTCTCTTGTTCACGGGTTGATGTGTGCGTGACCCATAACATAGCAGAGACGAAGCAGGGCGCCTTCAGGGATGAATTTCATTTATTTGACTGAAATATCTATGTATTATCAGCCATCGACAAACCTCTTAACAATCCTATATAATCAACGCCAGTGCTAGGATTTACACACTGGTTTTTGACAGGGGCCCTTTCCTTTAACTAATAGTAAAAGGGTATTCTTACAGATTTAAAGATTTTATGCCCCCTCCCCCCTCATTTTTGACATTAAACAATTTAAAATACATGCAGATATTATAGCAATACTTGTAAATTTATACATAAAAATAGATCTATTGTGACTATTCAACTTCTGTAATAGGAAATGATTATTTTTATGCCGGATAAGAATATAAATGTCTTGTACATATCCTAGAGTTAATGGAAAAGTCTATTTATTTTAAACATTTAATTGAAGAGGAAACGACTGAGTAATAATGAGGGATGAATATCCTTTCAGTGTTATTTCAATTTGGCCATATCCTGACCCAGTAGTTAGCGTGTCGAAACTACTAATTCTCTTCCAATGTACCCTTCACAGGTACCACTCCCTTTGTTGACCATACATATATATGCAGGTAAGAGAATCACACAGGGTTACTCAATCATTATGATAGTGGTTTTTACAAGGTTTCCTCTTGGTTTTGTTTACCCCCAGACCATCAGGTATATGAGCTAGTCACATGTTGTGGCTCCGGCAATCGCGGGGGTGGTTTTTACAAGGTTTCCTCCCGGTTTTCCACCGTAATAAGGC
>JAVFBW010131529.1:0-13741 GCA_034783835.1 Mopalia ciliata
ATATTTCTTCTATTTCAATCGTACTTAAATGCTTGATAATTATGTCGGCAAAAACAATATTTTACGCGCTTGACACAGAATTTAAATACATTGTGTTTTAAATCTTTAAAACAATATTTAGAATAGTATTTGTTTTTAAAGATAAAACTTCTTAAAATTTTATTATTTGTTTTTGGAAAATATTTTTTTTTATTTTGTTGCCATTGAAGTTTTATTTTACTGCATGTTATAGTTGACTAATAACATGGTATGCATATTTGTATTTCTTTATTTCACTCAACTCAATTCAGTTTATAGGTCAGTTTATCTCATATTTCTCCCATTTTCTGTATAAAAGCTTCTGTATTCAGTTTTATTGTATAAAATTGTCGACGCTGTGAAATTATCTAATTTTGTAAATACACTTATCTTTTATTTTGATAAGATATAGGCTAAATTTATGGTCAAATAAAGTTGGGGCCATTTCCATTTATTTACCAAATCTGGGAACATAAATATCCATGTAAAAATGTGTGTTTCGTCTGCTGTTCAATTCTTTTTATTTTAAATTAACGGCAAAATAAATCTGTCTCAAAATTCCGCAGTAAAGCTCCCGGCTAAACAAAAACAACAAAACCCCAAGGACCAATCTGTTTATTTGAACGGTTTCTCAAATGTCGTAGAAATCGAATATTTTCGGTTGTGATTGATATTATTGATATTGAATTGAATCCGACAAGGCTGCAGCTATACTGTATGTTACATTGATTCACATTTTAAAAAACTGATTCATCATGCAAGATTATATACCTAAATTGTACATTATTTATTTTTCGTAATATATATGAGTTAGAGTTTTCTTTCTATACATAAATATGACGGCACGCCAATTGTTCTCTCTTCATTTATTATATATATAAATATTCATGTCATTTAGAGTAAAGAGTTTGACTCTCTTTGGAGGAAGGCTAAATTTTCTTTCTATACAATGAAAATATATGTTTATATTTTTTAATTGTAGGTGATTTCTCGCTTTGAAATGTAATAGGTTTAAGTCTGGGATATTTTCTAAACCCATAACAGTTAACAAAATTTAAATATATAAATAAATATGGAAATAATGATATAGTTTTAGTAAAGGAAAAATCAGTGCCAGTAGTACATTCGGCAACAATGTCGGTAAAGAAACAACACCAATTAGACTTTTTAAAAATATCTGTGCTTTTATTTGCTGGCAAATTATTTCCAAACTAGCGATGAATTATAGCAGTATTTCAAAACTACTTATAACAAGCCCAAATTTAAATTACATTAAATCCACATCTTTGTTTTTAGGACATATCATGAATTAGAACATACACGATAGCACTGTAAACCTCTACACCTTATTTATTATAAAACAAGCTGGCATAAACAAAGGTTTATTAAATATTTTTACATATTTATCCATACTTTATATACCATGTAAAGGGCCATTACCTTCTCTCCAGATGTCAGTTGGTTGCCCATAACAACTCGAAATTAAGATATATTTAGAAACTTTTCTCTGGGAGTTTATCTAGAACATTAAATGATTTATCTATTTTAATTAATCAACATCCCTGTTCCATATTGAGAAATATATATATCTATTTTGTTTTTAAATCCATTTAGAAATCCAACGAAATAACTAATTTTTTTATTATTATTTTGCTGCAGGTTTCACCCCGTTCGAACCGAGTGCGTCGATTTTCCTTCGAAGATAGGCCCTTTTAGAGGCTAAACTCTCCATCACCACGACGGCGACCACACTCCCCGAAACGCCCCACCGTGACCAGGGCCACATGCCTTCTAAAGGTAATATTCTACCCTTATAGTTTTTTATATTGACCAAACATAAATTTAAACAATAAGTTTCTATTCATATAGACGCTAAAAAAAATTAGATGTTCTGCTGTTGAGGCATTAATAAGAAAAAATGCTGTAGAAAATTCAGGAAAGAAAATCAATGGAATTATATTTTATTGTTATGATGTATCTTTAAATAGTGGAGGTGGGCAAATTTTGAAATGTTTATAAACATTATTTAATATTTTAGTAGCATTAATTATTTTAATCATTGAAAGTCATTTCAATGTCGACTCCATTCATTCTTTGAGATAAGAGTATTATTTGATAGCCCATTTTCAATTTTTTTATGAATTTGTAAGCAAATGATAAAGCATTAAAACTCGATGCATAAACGTTAAGAAATCTATTTAAAAAATTTTATTAAACTTTCTTTTGAACCATTGGATGATCTGCAAAAATTAATTAAGTCTTTTTATTCGAAAATGTATCTTTTAATTTACTTAATTACATTTTTTGTCCAAACATATTAATAATTACTATAAATTAAAGTTCATATCAATTATTAATTAGAATATTAGAAAGGTCTGTCATATAGCTGCTGGCAGGTAAAATTGCCAGAAAAACTGATGTCAAATTGAACTCGTTTATTTTCATTCGTCATATACAATGATTGTGCATTTTTGGCTGCAGCTATTTGTAGAATATCGTTGCAGCATGGCTTTATTTTCTCTCGTTTGGCTCCCAGCAATTGGGGGTTTCTTTAGGAATGTACGGGTGACAATTAATGCCATGTGGGAATCAGTGTAGGGTTGCATAAGTATGTATCTAAGCTTACAGTCTCAGCTGAAACAGTTTTACCCGAGATTAAAGATTGTGATAAAGGCGGTCGGTTTACACTCTCCCTGGCTGGTTAATAAGGGCGAGTGTTCACCCCCTGCCTTCTATCACACACCATGTCAGGGGAGATACTGTGATCTTTAGACGGGATGAGCCGCTAACTTCATCACTCAGCTATCTTACAACACCCGTCAAATAATTTGTTCGGACATGCGAGAAATTAATGTTGAGTGTTGCTCTCTCTTAACCTTGCAGTCAGCTTAACAACTCTATGGGCATTTGCCTGTCCAGATAATATTGGCTGGATAAAGCGACGGTTTAATTCTCGACTGATGATCATCTGAGGGAAGCGCTATAAATGTCGGCAAGTGTTACATGGCTGTGATAAATGACACCGGCTTACAAGAGACGATTCTAAGCGAGTCTTCATAACAGAAGGTCTCTATACAGCTCTAGACTTCTTATTTACCATGTTACTTAGAGCATGTCCAGAATAAGTAGTAAAAAGGGTTTATGAATAACTGGTGTAAAATATAAATCATAAGACATATAGACCCTCGTGAAAACATGGCTTTTATTATAATGGGGTTTTCAACGGGGACTGTTGGGCTGATTATAGGTGTAATTTTAAAAGCTCATATCACAACACACATCATCTGTCATCTTGTATTAATAAATGTACTAGTGTGTTTTAATGTCTGCTCTGCTGAAATAGAAAGGCTCTTTGAGTTTGTGAATTATGGATAAATATTTCCAAGAATATAAGCTGAATTCCGCTAGACAGATGCCACTATCTTGTCGCACGTCATTCTGTTCCATTCTGTCGTATTGTCGGTGAAACAACCTGGTTTAGGATCTCTTGATGATATCGTATCTAAGGAATTGTTTTGCCGTTTAACCGGCTGGCTGTGATAGGATCTACTGACCAATCCAGTTGTGCTGTTAGCTTGTCTGAACCCTAGCGGTTTACCACTTCCTGCCAAGGGGCAGAATATAGTCTGAGGACACAGAAAAAAAATCACTATTTTATTAACAATGATTCTGTGACCGTCAATTAGGATAGCGACATTTCAATAGTAGTTTTTATTTATTATTTTTTTTTTTAATAAGATATCAACAATAAGTTCAGCCCATGAATTTACCATTACTTGCATCATGTTATTTCAATGCTTTTATACCATAATACATCATGATGCCTTTATAGATCATTCAATTTGGACTTCGAAGTTATTAATTGATCAAACATAGCACAGTTGGACGGAAATAATCTAACGTATTCCCTTCTAGAATATATGTTCATGTGAAACCCATGGGGAACCCACTTTAGATTAAGACGGAAAAATGTCCATGTATTTAGCCATGGTTTAATAAGTCAGTATCTATATGTGCTTTTGATCGATATCAGGAAGCTTACGTAGACCCATCGAATAGTCCTTTTGCATTACAAATGTCAGGAAGAACCCACGTAGACCCCTCGAATAGTCATTGTAAAGCCCAAATGCCGGGCAGGAAAACCACGTGGACCCACATCGAATAGTCTTTGTGAAGCCCAAATGGCTGGAAGCCCAAGTGGCCCCACATCGAATAGTCTTTGTAAAGCCCAAAAGGGCAGGAAACCCACGTGGACCCATTTCGAATAGCCACTCATGTTATATATCGCCGTTTCCAAGTGTATGTGTTTTGTTTTCTTTAAACAGTCCACCATGCCGTTCTTTCTGTCCACGAAAATTCTAAAACGGCTAGTGTCACAATCCTCAGCGCTGTTGTCCGTGTTTATGCTCACATAAGTCCAGCCATCATTTACCATTACCCGGGACAGAAATCTAACCGGAATGCTCATCTCCATTACTTGGTTAAGTCAGTTCTATTCCCGCACATCCACTGCCAGCCACATCATGCATTTTAATTCCCTTCGCCTCTAAGTCCTCGGAAATTGTGGCTAAAGCTCCGTCGGCTCTGAAACAAATTAGAGAAATGCTCTAGCTTGCGATCACTGAATAGCTCTCTACTACCTATCCGTGTAGTTTCCCTGTTGTCTCTGAATACATCCAGAGAACTAATCCATTTTTTGCTAAGGTTGTGACTAGACACACAGGATGGTGGTATTTCTGGAAGACTCGGGTAGGACGAACATTATTTACTTTTTAAAACTGTTATTCTCGATATATTAATATTTGGTGCACAGAAAATTTCCACTTATTTTAATTCAATCTTTATCAATTTAATAACGCTCCATTTTTTAAGACTGGCTAGACAGCATCGAACAATTGGTTACTTTTGGTTGGCAGATTTTATTGCATAATGATGACAGCTTGTATTCCATAGAGAGCTTTTTCTATTCTTCGTTATTGGGGACTTTTTTTTCTCTTAAAATACCCCCATTCCATACTGTAATAGTTACCAGTTGTATAACCCCAGGCTAGTCCTCATGAAGAGCATATGTAGTAAAGAAATGTATTTATTGTTTAGATTGTGACTAAAGTTTTCATTAACTATGGCTGATTTATGTGAAATATAAGGCGTCATGATAGTTCAGACTCTATATGCAGGGGTTTGTCTGGACGAATTCGTTTCTTGCTTTCATTAATGGTCGATTTATGTAATATCAGTAGGCGGTAACATTCTATCTCTGAAAATAGACCGATAAATAAGCTGAAAACGCCACTACAGAATCTCTCGACGTTCTCTGACGAGAAATGCGTGTACAAACCATTAAAACTGAATGTATTGTAAGTGGTTTACTGTAAAGCGTTTGATTCTACACTCGCTTGATCTTTTCTATTTGTTGGCAATGCCTTCACAGTACTAAACACCCCATCTGGCTGTATTACAAATCCCATTCTGGGAGAGTGCTGTTTAGAAATACATACAGGTCATAGAGCTTATTGAAATGAGCACAGTTTCTGAAGTGAAGCAGTAAGTTTATAACCAGCAAATCACAAAACACCCCCACCATCACTGACTGACGCTTCAATGGCCTTTACAACTTTACTGCTGGTCTGACGAAGGAATATATCTGTCGGTTCAACACAGACCAACCAAGCCCTCACCTGTGTGTTCAAACAGCCTTCAAACTTACATTATATACACTCTCACCTGTGTGTTCAAACAGCTTTCAAACCTACACTATATCCACGTCTCACCTGTGTGTTCAAACAGCCTTCAAACCTACACTATATCCACGTCTCGCCTGTGTGTTCAAACAGTCTTCAAAACTACACTATATCAGCACCTGTTCTAGGTGGCAAAGCAGCCCTCACTATATCACCATCTTACCTGTGTGTTCAAACAGTTTTCATACCCACTTAAAAGTGTATTCAAACATTGTTCCAACTTACACTATGTGTGTTCACCTCACCTGTGTGTTCAATCTACCTTCAAACATATACAATACATCACCTCACCTGTCTGTTCAAACAGTCTTCAAACGTACACTATATTTTCAACTCTCCTGTGTGCTCAAATAGCCTTATACCCACTCTTATCAGCAGCACCTCATGTGTTTGCTGAAGCCATATTTTAAACCCCACTTTATTAAGGTACCCCATCTCTGTTCAAGAATTTTAAACGACAAACTAGATTTTAAAATAGGGACTTTTTGGAACAACCGTCACAGTGTGAAATTGCCTCTAAGACATTTCAAGCAAATATGAAACTCTTGTTTTGGTTTTTAAGACCTTGTTGTATTTTGATAAGCTGTTGAACATAGGACATATTATTGTTCTGTGGTAACTATTGGACACGATGCATTTTAACTCAAGTTCAGATCAACACAAGACCGAAGTGTAAGTCTTCAACTCGTAACAGTTGTAAAAGTCATACTAATGACGTGTTAAGTAAACTTGTTTCCTATAGTCCCTGATCTAACGTTTGTTCTCCTACTTCTTACTGTATTTCAGACGAGGAGAAGAAGGCACGACCGAAACGAGGTGAGTGCACCTCTCACTCATATCAATCCGAATTTGGTAATTACAAAATTATTTACTTTTATTTAACAAGCTTCACTAACCTCTAACAGCTTCTGGACTAACTCATGTCGTTTGATTGTAGATGCATTTACTTACCCACTCACTTGATTACACTTTTAGAGGGTGGTATTGTTTCCTTACATTCTTAATCATTTAAAAACGTTTTACAAAAAAATCAAATTTGCCAAAGGCTGATACTTTTCCTGGAAGTTTCGCTTTCGAAATCCTATATGCATATTTAATGTAGAGAGAAAATGTGTATGCATGGGAAGTGTATTAACTGGTACAGGTTTATGTTGTGTTAATGTGCATGGGACAATGATGTAAAATGTAATCTCTTAATTACGACGCGATTGTCTGTCCACTTAGACGGTCCAGGAGGTTTCTGGAGCGAAACAAATCCTCTGTACAGCCTAAGGGTGATATGTAAATGGTAGGCGTTACTGGATTTCCAGCTGTTTGACCAACTGTCCAGTGAGACTCGATATCTTTCCTCTCTTATTAACTCACATTACAATGGTGTCAGATGTGTCAATAACTAGTCGCATATCCCTATTCTTATACAGGTTCATACGGGTTTCTTACAGGGATATCACCACCTTTATAACCCATCCAGTGACTATAGACTACAATTATATCCATGTCATCGCTACTAATTCGCACTCAATTTATAAATAATCGATCTATCAGTATAATCCTGCAGGAGGCGTCATCAAGTATTTATGATAGTTTACATATAATTATGTGCATGCGTATATATCACATGTTTAGAAAATTGTGACAGTTTTAATTTGTTCTTCAATGAGTAAAGCTTTGAAATGAAACCTTTCTTTAATCTGTCATCATTTCATTATTCATAATGATAGTGTTACTGTCTTTCAAGTTAATGTTAAATTGCGGATTGACTTCAGTACAAATTTCAACTACATGTCAGAATCCATGAGCAATTTTCCGTTTTCTTCCTCCAAACCTTGGATATATTTTAAGTGAAGTATTCTCAATACTTCCTTCATACAACCATGTTTAGCATTATTTTATGTACGACTCTGAAGGGTTAGCAGTCTTTAGAAGGTTTTCGAGGATCCTCCCCAAAGATAATCGGTCGTCAGATAATTACTGCCTCATCCTTCACATGTGTGAGGGGTTTGTAGAGAGCTTCATCCCTCAATAGGATCGAGGAGTCTGTAAATTGAAACTCTCTCCCATAGAATTAGTCTCCTCTAAAGATTCCTGCTTTTCGTTTAACCGACACAATGGATGCAGAAGTTGTATAACATTAAAAGGCCAGCTAAGCCTGTTGAGCAGACAGTCAGCGATTCGCTCTCAGTAAAGACAAGAAGATTTGAGGTTAAAGCTTTTCATCAATATTTTTCACTTGATATTCTGTATGAGGGTTTACATCCGTGTATTGGTGACTATAGAGATGTGTGAAGCAGCGCTCCACAAGACAGGTCGATTACTGACACGAACCCTAACCTCACTGCTCACAAATCTAATTTAGCCTTAGCCAGCACTGGGGGCATACGATTAACAGCAAATCAACCAGGCTTTCTAAAAGCTTATTAATCTCTTAGCTGTTTCTCTGCAGCAGAACTACGCCATACAGTTACATGTTTGTATCTCTAGTGGTCTCTCTGCAGAAATGTGTTTCTTGTTAAGGCTTTGTTTTTGCGCCGATATGAGGCTGAACTAAAGGCCCAAATATTGGGATAACTTATTTTGTGGTTTTGATAGTGACCATTAATGGCATTTTGACTGTATTGGCACAACCCTCTCTTAGCACAAATAAATTTTCGAAAGTTTTTCACACGCAAGACTTTTAGCAAATTCAAACAAATAAGAAACAAATCTCGATCAGCAGAACTTTCACGTCAGCCAGTTCTAGAAGTTAAGTAGAAGGAAGGTTTCCTTAATGCTGAATTTGGCCAGAAAATGGTAAACTTTGTGGTATATCACCTGTTTAGGAGTGTGTTGTCCTCAAATGACAAAAATGCTTGGTTGTGTATTGTTACAAGAAAGAATTAAAATTATTCCAACGATGAAATGTGTAACTACAGCTAAATGGCGGTACATATCAGTTATCTAAATGTTTACATTGACGCAATTCAACTAAAATCGTGCAAGTTTATCATTATTTAACTGTTGATTTACATATATAATAGTTGTGTACAGCAGTGTTAGAACGTGTGTAGGTCGTAGTAACCTGTAAGGGTTATGTCACAGTGATATCACCTGAAAACTGGCACATATCTGATCAGGGTTAAGATCATAAAGTTCCCACCTAGGCTTCAATAAACACGCAACAATCCCAACTCAAGCAATCTTTGTTCTTATTATTCATTGGCCATCGATCAGATGGATTTGCCCAATTATGTCAGCCATGGAACCTTTACTAGCGTACGGCCGGAAACAATCGGGCTTTAAAAACATCCAAGTAATCAAAGTATCACATAGAAGTGGAAACCACAACTTAAAACGGTCCTGTATGTCTTTATTGTGGCCTTTTTAATACCCTGGCAGTTCTGTTCGGGTGACCTATCTGAATACAAACAGCCCGAATACTGTATCAATAACATGTGGGTGAATGGAGGTTGATAGTATCGTAGAAGACTCATACCAACTGCCCTCTGGAGTATGACTTTGTACCGAGAGACCGCTAACTTGTAGCCACGTAATATGACACTAATACCGCTGATACACGCGAGTCCCATATCACTGAGATTTGAGGTCAGCCTGATCAGTCGCAAGCCTCGGCACTTTCAAACAATTCACATATTAAACTAGTTTTTCCAATTTGATAAGCAATTCTAGGTTCAAAGAAATTTTGGCCAAGAAAGGAAAATACAATTCCTCCCAACATGCTGAAACTTCAGCTTAGTTACTTTTATTTGATTATTTCATGCAGAGATCTTCAAATAAAAATTAGTATCATTTATTACCTGTATTTGTTTTTTCCGCAGTTTCGCAACTTTTAATAAAACACAATATGTGTTGCTAATCATACATACAAATTTGGCATGTAGTCAAGCAAAGACGTCGAAATAATATGTACATTGTGTTAGACAATTGTTTCTTGGCATTTGAAAGACGTGTCAGAGTGCTCTGCGCAGATTGGTTCGGAGTGCGCCCAAGAGTTTTCTGAAAGACACCTTTCAGATTTTTAAAGTTATTTTTTAACCTTTTGGTGTCTAGTCTTTATGTAACGATGGCGGTCGAAATTGTGATTCTGAGATGTTCAAAATGCCTGATTCTACGCCATTGGGTATAAGTGACTTAACATCACCATTCTGTCTGCCTAATGGCGCCCCCGGAGTGAATTTCAGGTTTGTAAGATGTGTGCTCTTCACCTGCGGAAACTGTTTCTGAGCAGAACAGTATTTTAAATACCGCGTGACAGTGTGTTAACTACTGGTTATGGGCGACCCTAGGAGAGCAGAGTGTGTCGACTGACAGCATAATGCTCATCACAGTTGAAAACTTTCGCCTTATTTCCGTGGACAGGCGCCTTGTACATTAAGAATGGCCCAGTCAATATACATATATATAGCTATTTGTGAGTGTCTCTCAGGTCATTGGGAGTTGATGGTGCAGTATGAAGGTCCGTTATGCTCAATCTACCCTTTGATATAGGTATGTTTCCACATGAATTCAGGTTTAGGTGTTGGTCATTACAGGTTTGTGTTTGTAAAATATGTCAGCTGTCGGTTGATTTCATGTGGAGAATTCAGCCGATTAATCATCAGAGTGAAGCTTTGATTTTCCTTCTATTGTGTTATTGATTGGAATGATTCGGCCGCCTTTCTCTCAGCTCTCATATCTTTGTTGCCGCTCAGACTAAATGGGATCCGTCCCCTGGCCAATAGCTCACGATACACGCCTGATTTACTTCTCTTTGGAAACTTGTGCCCGGAGTCTGGTAAGCGATCAATCTTACGGAGGAATTGTAGGAGAGACTTTGAGAAGACGTGTCAAGCCAACAAGCATCATCTCCCATTACCACACTATCTCACTAGTTATTTTTTACACGGGTAGAATAGAAGAGGATCTGTTTAGTAGAGTAATTCCAAACTCTGAGGACAGACGGACAAAAGGTCGCCATCATCATCTTATAATGAACTGACAACTAACTTCTCACAACAATTCACCAGTGTGATATATAGCTGAGGTATACGAGGGCTGATTTAATGGGAGCCAGGATGATTGAATATGAACGTGGATAATCATCGTGTCTTTTACCACGCGGTCAGTAGATGACTCGACCACAGAGCAGCAGTGCACAAAACTAGATACCAGGAACGGCCAGACGAAGAGCCTCTCCCTTTCTTAAGATGCTATTTAGAGGGGAAAACGCCATGAGCATAGCAAGGGGCTATCGAAACAGTTCCTAGCGAGATGACAGACTTGTAAAGAAATATCTCCTCTCATCAAGCCGTAGACTTAAATCGAGCGGAAAATTAGTGAGCCCGGTATATTTTATAGAATTTGCATGTGAATTGAAATAAAGAGAATTTGGCTAGGAGGACCCGGGGGCAGGAGA
This sequence comes from Mopalia ciliata, assembly GCA_034783835.1. Lineage (NCBI taxonomy): Eukaryota > Metazoa > Mollusca > Polyplacophora > Chitonida > Mopaliidae > Mopalia > Mopalia ciliata. Next base: position 11,152 of record JAVFBW010131529.1, read on the forward strand.
TAAGGGCGCCCTCTATCTCAGTATTAACAATCTACACTAATTTCTAATCTTTTCTTTGCCTTGTTGTTGAAATAACTATTAGCGTTTGCACAATTGTTAATCTGAGTGAGCCTCTGATTGGCTGAGACGGGGGTGTGAGCCAATAACTCTAACATTGAGCCCCCTTTCTGCCTAATTACCTAACAATGCTAACACACAATAACAAATAAATAGAAACTATGCTCATGTTATGTGTATGCCAATATTCTCTTCATGAAACATAAGAAACTTATTCCTCTAGAAATCGATATTATTTAAACTGTAAAAGACAATAACCCAGATAAGAATTAAATGACAAAAGAATGGCGATGATATCAATGCAATTGTCCAAAACAATTAGAACTGTAGTGTAACAAAAAGGTTTTTGATTAAGATTCATTAGGACCTGCTATATTTCTGTTACATCATTTTAAATCTTTTATTCTACAATGCATATCAGTTGAAAAACGATGGGGCTGTCCTGTCTGTTGATTTTACTGACTTTTCCATATTAATGTCACTCTTTACATGTATTTAGCTCAAGCATACCGGTATTAGTATGATTAAGCTTAACGTTTAATATTTTTTCCGGTTTTGTTGACTTACAGGTCACAGTGGGGTTAACCAGTTGGGTGGGGTTTTTGTCAATGGACGACCGTTACCAGACTCCACTCGCCAAAGGATTGTTGAGTTGGCTCACAGTGGCGCCAGACCCTGTGATATCTCACGCATTTTACAAGTCTCTAATGGATGTGTGAGTAAAATCCTAGGACGTTATTATGAAACTGGTTCGATTCGACCACGCGCCATAGGCGGAAGTAAACCTCGTGTGGCAACACCGGAAGTAGTGACTAAAATTGCCCAATACAAACGAGAGTGTCCTTCAATATTTGCCTGGGAAATCCGGGACCGGCTTCTCTCCGACAACGTGTGCAATCAAGACAACATTCCCAGTGTGAGTATAAACAAAAACTGAAACTTGATTTAACCGTGAATAAAATTTTAAGAGTGTTAGACAGTTCTTCATGTTGAACAGATAATGACTTAGTGTAACTTTGTGAACAGATGTGTGCCGGTAAATTTATGCATAGACACTTCACCAAGTGTTTTCAGTGTGGTATATGGGTTCTGCTGCGGCGAATGCCCCCGGGCCCCAGTCTTGCTAACATGCCATATTGGAGAGGACGGCCATCAGCTCAATAATACTGCCATCAGTAAAATTAAGATATCACAAATAAGTTATCACGAAGCTAAATTTAGTGGATGTTCATCAGAATTAGAGAGCAGTAAAGATAGCTGATTGGTGTTAGAATAATAGAAGGTCGGCCTGGGTTAGCGTGCTTCCCTTCACCGCCTACCTGGCAGGGGGCAGCTTTAAACGAGGTGCTGTCCTAAGCGCATCTGTCTAGCTGATTATCGGTTCTTTATCCTGTGGATGTGCTCTGGGCGATTACTCCCTAATGCGTGCTCCCTCAATAGATACAGATATAATATTTATCCCAGGACCTGTCTTTGTGGGGTTTTGGGGGGAGGGGTCGTGTTACGACGGGGAGACTTATTTTATACTATTTTATTCCCATCATTAGTGCATCGTGATAATTCTGTTCCCATCTCCCTCAATTCCTCTTGGATCTGTTGTAGACAGTTTTAGCTAGCACTTGGTGGATTCTCTGGGAGCTTAATTTAGCACTTCATTTTCTCTTGCCAGCGATATGTGTTATTATCTGTAGTTTCTCTATTCTTACTCATCCTTTTATATGTTTCTATCCACTGGCGAAATCAGCTTAATTTCAAATGAATCCCAATGACTCAGCAAAAAATAGAGAGAACAGCGCTAGATAAAGGAATTGAACCATTTAGGTTAGGTCAATGAGTTAGCTTTACCGCTGTGCATCACTTAATTAAGCAGAAAAAGTAGACAAGTGTTGGATTGGATTGATGAGGAGGTCTACCTGTTTTGAGCCCAATAACCATATAAGATAAATACAATAAGGGTGTTAGAAACAACCTGCAGTAGGGGCATCCGTCTTAGGTAAATCAAATTATAATCATGTTTGTAGCCAATTGCCAGTTCGCCTTGCGCCATGGAACGATTCTCGGATAAAGAATTAGAAAATTATCGTGGAGACTGAGAGCAATGAAATTGACAGGGCTAGCTTTAATTTTCTGGTAATTAAGTTACATTGTATTAGAAAGATGGAGTTTATAACGAGGCCATTCTCATTTTTACAGTGGCCATGTTTCTGTATCGTGCAAAAAGGGCGACAAACAAAGCTGCTGGCCTTGCGTTGTACTACTTATAAACCTAGAATTTCGAACCTGGACACTTCTCACGGAAACTTATCGTCCTCCTTATCACTACCGCTATTAAATCTAAGATATACATTTTTCGTGAATATTTTTACATAGAAAGGAAAAAGTAGAACATTAACTGGCACTCTAAATCCGCATAGTTTTAAAGAGATGAAATCGTGAGTTATGATAAAGCGAAAGCCCTTGAGCTGAGAACTTACAGTGTACTCGTTAACCTAAACGGCTTGTAAACGATTTTAATTTTAAACTGTCAACGTAT
>JAVFBW010131540.1:0-13739 GCA_034783835.1 Mopalia ciliata
TTGAGTACGACGTTAAACCCTAATAAAACAAACAAACACACAACCAATATATAAACAAACGTCCAATGAAACAAGCTTTCGTCCTCTACTCCTTGTGTTGTGCATTTGTCGCAGTTGCGAGCAGTTAAGATAAATGTTTAGACTATTGTGCAAGAAAGGCTTCTTCTATGGCGGTGTTTGGAAAGAAGCTGTTCATCTCTGAATGAACTAGACTTTTTACAACAATATTTCTTTAGTCGCAGACTGTCCAGCGAAAAGAGTTAGCCTATATGACAGACGTATACGTTTTTGAGAAACCTCTTATACTTGGAAGAAAAAACCTCGGAAATTTTGACGCACCAGTTCTTTAAGTCTCTCTGTTCGGTTAGATTTACTCATCGCAATAAGGAAACTTACACAGGGCTGTGGCTAGGCCTACCATGGATAATGTTAAATTGGCTCGACTTATCCCGAAAGAAAGTTTCATGTCGTATTTCGTGTTTAACTCTATGAGACAATTGGAGCGACGTGTCAGCATAATTTGAACCAATTTAATGTTGACTACATTAAACACGCTTAATAAACCTGGCCGAATAACATTGTTTTCCTTGTTTTGCTTTCGGAACAACGCTGTACTGTTGTTGTTGTGTCAACACAAAGATTCAGTGGCCTGGAATTGCAAATATCCACAATGGCGTTAAGTGTGAAAATAGCTCTAGTGGCCTTTCGAATTTTCAACTGGAGTCTGTAAACAGCGGAAAGGTAAATATCTGCAAGGCATTTCTTTTCCTTCTGTTCAAACAAAATTTACTTACATGCTGCTATAGTCTACAATTACCTAGGTAAGTATGGTTTTGTATGGAAGCGCAGTGTGGCTTTATAGAGTTTGAGAGTTATAGATTTTTTGCTCGTCTTCTCTCGTTAGAGAACGTGAAAACACTTGGAAAAATTCGTTATTCCTGATAGTGATTTCGTTTAGTTTTATTTGGTTTTCCACAATTTTACAATTTCCTTAATTTTTGTCCGCACAGTACTCAGGTTAAAACATGTGCAGCATTTTAATGCAGCTCTCAATTATAAAGTAAAAACTCAGTGTTCATTATATTTTAAAGAACACTTAACTAAGTAAAGCTGACAGAAATATCTGTGACTTCTTTTCTGTTATGGTCAAGACTGTTCTCTCTATCTCCTTTTAACAATAGGATTTTTTGCTTTCACGAAAAGCTTTGTTCACCTATTTACCTACAGACTTAAGTCGATGGCCCTTTTACGTACATTGTTTCATATCTTTTGTAAAAAACATCATCTTGTCCAGTGTACAGTCAATGTTTAAAGACGAATGTTGGACAGCGATTGTAGCACTTGAGCAGCTTGCCCTTTATCTATTAAGTCTTTGTTTACTCGAAGACAAGTGTTATTCTTCTACCGACCAATTTATCATAAAGATAATCCAAACCGAATGACAACTAACAAACACATCCCTGCAAAGCACTTGACTATTTTGAATTTGGCACATCAACAAAAGTTACTGGATAATAGGTATATTGACGCTATCTGGTTAAAGTGGTTTGTGCCTTTGCCGTCAGTTTCGTATCGGCCCTAGTTTGTGTTTTAACAGGTTAAACGAGATTTTTTGAACGACAAAACAGACTTTGTGTTACCCTTGTTCCTTCTCACTGAGTGGACGATTGGAGGAATCTTTCTGTTGCCATGGTGTCCACAGAACTAAAAGGCATCATGAAGCCGATCTGTTTGACATGTCTTTGTACTACGTCATGTGGTTGTCCTGTATTTGTCCTATCTTATCCTTGTTTGTTACCAGTGGTGTCCAAATGTGTTTCTTGTACGCATTGGGCAGGCACGCCGCCATCAGAGTAAATTAAGCGTAATTCACCACGACGGTAAAACACAATCAATCAAACAAACAATCTGTTTCGTCGACATGAAATATTTTTTGATACATTTGATCAAATATGAAAAATAAGCACATTCTTAATTTGGCACTGCAACAAAAGTTCCTGGAGAATGGGGATAAAAGGTATTCGCTCGAAAACTTACAGCTGGCGTCGGTTTTGCATTTTTCTGTTGTTGCCTTAGAGCGCTCTGGACAAGGTTTGTATCGAAGGATACAACATACTATATCTGTTTGTAACTGTTAGGACCTATTTTCATTCTCTTAGTTTGTTTGTTTGATGGCGGTTTAATGTCGTACTTAAGGTTATTTCACTCACATGACGTCGTGCCATCCATGTAATAAATGAAATAAAAAAGCACCCTCCACTCCACTGACAACAAACAAAGACAACTAAGATGGAACTATCACAGAACATAATACATACACGATCCAAACAGGGGTCTGGTAGGAACCGGCCTAGATTTACCGTCACCGGATCGAGTCCGCATGTCGACCATCAGGTATATGAGCGAGTCACATGTTGTGGCTCCGTCAATCGCGGGGTTGGTTTTTGCGAGGTTTCCTCCCGGTTTTCCACCGTAATAAGGCTGTGTACAATGTGAAGTGGAAAACCCTTGTTCATATAAGTGAAATACCCTAGAGTACGAAGTTAAACACCAATCAAACAAACAAACAAACAACGTTAGTCAAGTATTCGATGACGTCACGCGGTGTTGTAGATCAAAATTTTATCCGGTATTAGCTGTTTAGCCTGATGTTACCGGCTAACCGTCTTTCGAGCAGCTCCCAGCAAACACAATACGTAACTGCAGTGTTGTATACCAGCTTTACATCGGTAACGTTGCACATTAACCAAATAAGAACGTTACTGCAACATAAATCTACGCTGAAATTTTTTTGTTAGTTTGTACCAATTGATAAAACGTTATAATAACGTTGTCAAGACTTCACAGGAAAACGTTGTGAATTGGTTGCGTTTTGTACAACGTAATAACAATGCTGTGAGAGCGTTGAATGATGCAACAACAATATTACAACGTAGTTATTATACGTTTCTGTTTCGTTGCCGTGTGGTTGTATTCTAAGGTTGTGGCAACATAACTGGTATAGTCCACAAAACTGCAACAAGGTAACACCGTGCTGACATTACCAATTCAAAACGTTGTTGCAACGTTGTTTGGCTTGCTTGGCTGGCCCCAGGGCAACAGGAAGCTCCCATTAAAACTCTGCTTATTTTCATCGAGAATACATATTAAACTGTCCCAAAGGCCCAATGAGAATCGTTCCTGGAAGAGATATTCTTTGACGATCTTATTATCGAATCGTTCGTTACACATGTTACCTTAAGTTGCCCGCAACTGTCCCTAAAATTTATTACCTTCATTGCTAATGTTGAGGATAGTATAGCATAATGGCAACAACAATAAACATAGACTAAACTCTATTTCTGGAACAATTTCAATTTTTAATTTAAATTGCTCACAATTTATTTTAAACAAACACAAGATTTAAAAAAAAAATTAAATTGATATATGTTATTTATACAAAACATACCATGCCATGCCTTAAAATTGCCTACTTATACGTTGTCATTTACACACTTACATCCAAATTTGTTTTCAGCAAATAAGTGGATTTAAAATGCGTGCCGGAATTAAAAAACAAGTCAACATCTGATAATAATTAATTTTTTAACATATTTTTAACACATTTTCAAAACCGTTATATCCTCCTGTCTAAGGCATGAATGTGCACCATTGTCTTTATTGTCATTCATTCTAGATAAAACACCACGTGACCTTAAAGATAACACGTTGAATGACTACCAATACATTACAAGTAATGCGAGACTGCACGAGAAAAAACAATTATTCATGCTGTCGACTATTGAGGAACATTATTTCCCAATAGAGAATTTGTATATAACACTTTACAGTATGGTTATGTTGCTGTCCATACTTTCGGACGTACGCGGCTGGCATATCAGAAGGACGTTATACTAATCGGTCAATCCGTCAAATGCACTATCAATCAACCTCCATGCCAAAACGGTTTTGTAACAATTCACAGGTCAAGTCAAGTGGTCTGTTTACAAAAACGATTAATTATTAGCCCATTATAGTGATTTTGTTGCCAATCGAGTCTGTCTCCACTTTCATTCAAAGGTTAGCTGTTAACTCATTTTCAAGTGTTTAACTTAGTGCGAAAGGTCATATTTGACAGGTGAAAGGTGACAAGCCAAACCTTCTTAGGAAAAGGCTAGATAAAGGATTGGTTCCATTGTTCAAGTAGGAAAATAAATAGTGTTTAAAATTGCACCTGAGCTGTTCACTGTTAAGACATGCCAAATTTCACATTGTATTAGTAGTTGGCTATAAGCGTCTCCCACACCGCCGCCTTGTATGTGTATTACCTTTGAGCATGGTGTAAAACACTAATCAACACACCAAACAACCAGCCGGCGGGCGTGGCTTAGTGGTAGCGTGTTCACTTACCGAACTGTACCATGTTCAATGTAACAGTGAAAAAATAGAGTCCGCCTATCGACCATAAAGTATATAAGCGAATCGAATGTTGTGGTTCCGGCAATCGCGGGGGTGTTTTTTACGAGGTAAAATAATAAGGCAAGGTAAAGGGTAAAGTGTGAAGTTGACATTCCGTCGTCAAGTAAGTGATATACCCGAGTACGACGTTAAACCCCAATCAAACAAACAAACAAAACACCACAAAACAACCAAAAGCAAACAAGGCATGCAAATAGGTTAAACCTGATATATATGAACGCATTTTTTTACGAATTATAAATCGATTACTTAATTGATCAATTGCTTGCTTGATTGATTGCTTGCTTGATTAATTGATTGATTGATTGATTGATTGCTCAACTGATTGCTTCATTGATTGCTTGATTACTTGGTTGATTGATCGATTAGTTGATTGCTTTATTGATTTATTGATTTGCGCCTTGCCATCCAACATTTTGGTCAAACGACAGCGGTCTACTTCAACAATAAAAAGCCACAATACAGCAACAAAAACAATTGTGAAGTGTTTTGTTCGGTTTTGAAATTATTGTTTCTCAAGTGTTAATAAAAAATGGCTTAACTTTTCTCGAAATAAACTGTGATTAAAGGGCACTTAATTTGCTACACATCACTGTTTCAGGTATCGCATGGATAATGACGTCATTTTAGGTTAAATCAATCATTCCAGAAAACGCAATTGTAAAAAATGAAACTGCAACGTGTTCATTATTCCCTTAGACTTTCCGATATCTGCCAACTAACTTTTCAATAAAACTTTTACATTTGAGTACAAACCTCTCATTTCGTGTTTGAAACACGTCTTTAAAACGAGTAGGCTAGTTATTACTGTCGTTTTGATACTTTATTTAAAATTAACAAATGTGTTATCCAAGCCATATTCACACTAATCTGCTTGAATTGAACCTGTTTTTGTTCCGAACACTGACTGTTCCAAATATTGACATTATCTAGAGAAAAAGTTAAGAATCGAGAGCAGCAAAAATCAAACAAAGAGCAGCTTGATGGTACAGTAATTCTTAACCAAATCCTTTGCATAATTTTATGAGGTAACACAAAAAACAATGCCTTTGATGTCATTAATCTATTTGGCACAATTGAGATGTTTATTAACTAATCTCGTCTGGAAAGAATTAAGGCATTCATTGCTGAGACAAAACACAATGTTATCTGCCCTTGAACATGCATGCAAGACTGGTTTTTATATAAGTTGAGTCAGATAATATCTTCAGAGAAAAAATATCCACATCTACCGAGAAACACAAAGCAAATCTTGTTTCACCATTTCGTAAACTGAGGGACCCAAAACTGATCCTGGTCTAACAACGAAAGTGAAGACCAGTTGTTGAAAATTGTATAAACTTAAAACCAGTGCTGTACTATGTCACGTCACAATTGAGTTATTTCTTTACGTTACAAATGTAATCCTGGCTAATCTTTGAATAACTCAACCTTGGTGTTATTTGTAACACGCTTGAAGACATATTCAAAAACAGGCGTCGAAAATAGAACCCTCAACAGGAATTCGTTTTGAGTATCAAATATCATAAACATGTTAAAGTATTGTTGCTCTATTCTGTTTCTCTTGACAGCACAGGTATTTATTAGTGCGGACATGTTTTCCAAAACTTGCCACAATACTTACAATTAAATTGTGTTCACAAATTTCATGTGCACGTTGTGATGTCCTATTACGATAAACAGTATGATGTTGCTGTATGCTCCATCAGATGTAAAGATGATTTTATATTTGATGACGAGACGTCCGTGTCACATCTATTATTCCACTGCATGACCTTCTCATTTCAATTTGACACCTTTGAAGGTTTACTCTGAAATTAGCTACGGAGTATATACTTAGTTTTCTGGTTACGCATCGAGATACATTCGCTAACAGTTATTTGCTGTTAATTCGACCACTCGACTTACTCTGGAACCTGAGGCAGATCTGAATAATAAACAATATAGAAACATAGATAAATTCATTATTTTTGCTACACACTTTCTTCTTTGAACAGATTCTACTTAAAAAATTCTGCGGGTTCAAACCCGTATGAGAATCGAAGCCACGACCCTCGGGGCCAACTGTGGCGGAGTGTTCTAGGTGGCCGGTATATACCGCTTGTGATTTGATACCTAAGTCTGACGGTCGTGGGTTCGATTCCAGGACGGGGTTCAACCTGCAGTTATTTTTAGAAACTAGAAAAACAGGAAAGCGTTATCTCAAAACGGAAATACTGTTTTATTTCACTTTTTAAATGAGTAAAAAATCATTCATAATAACATAGATTACTGTCAAATCTCAAATTATCACACTTTATGTCTACATCAAGTTTGTTTGTTCGCTTAAGAGGAAGTTTAACGTCGTACTCAAATGTCTTTGAATTGTATTACAAAGGATAGTCCACTGCTTATTCTGCCATATACATATGGTCAAAAAACAAGAAAAAAACACATTCAAACCAGAAATGTGTGATTCCTTCATAAAGGCCTACATGAGGTCCCCAGGTAAGGGTGAGTCTGCACTGTTCATCGAAGTAGAATCAGTAGTCCAACACGCTAACCACTCAGCCTCTTTGAATAAAGGTTGGTTATCAAAACAGATTGATCAGTGATGTCATTGCATTTTCAGTTTTTGTTCTCTTTTTTCTATTTTCTTTATGTCTTAGTTAGTTTCAGGTCCTAAGAGGATCTCCGATGTTGAGTATATACACTTTTGGAGGAAAAGAAAATAAGACTGTCTAACAAACATAGTTCTGTATTAAAATAGTTTGATTCAACGGGGACAATTGCTCTCTGAAACGATAGCATGTTCCAAGCCTTGTCCTGCTGTCTCTGCTAAACACTGGAAGAACATGATGTTTCGAACCGAGCACCACAATTTAGGCCAACATTTTGTATTTGTTTTAGTGTTATCGGGCTAGATCTCTTGAAAAAAGTGTCCCGTGATGGAGCAGGTGGGCCATGGCTCTGAAGAATACTCCCTCGGCTTCCTCGGTCGATCGTAAGAGGCGAGAAAAGAGGCTTCTTTCTGTTGCCCTGGTGTTCGCAGAGGTAGGAAAGCAGATTTGTTTGTGATGTTCTGTATTTCTGTTCGTCGTCATATAAGTGAAATACCCTTGAGTTCGACGTTAAACACCAATCAAACAAACAAACAAATCATTATACGGCAAAGATTGTTCCGAATGTAGTTTCCCCTGCCTACGTCACAGCACAAATAACTTGTATGAAAAGTCGCAAGTTTGTAGGGAAATATTACAAATTCTAAGCTTCAGAAAAATACGGGATTTTCTTTACGGATAGTTTATAGTATTATCTTTGTAATTTAGTCTCTTTTAACCTTATTTGAAACCCATTTGGGAATACCTTTATGGAGGGTGGCTAAGGGAAGCTTCTTGCTACCTCCGGGGTATCAGCGCTTGCCCATCCATAGTGGTGCATGCCTTGGGTTGTCCTTGTAAGCTTCTGCAAGGGGTAAAACTAATCCCATCTGTAGTGGTGTCTTAGGTTGCCCATGTAAGCTTCTGCTAGACAAGGAGTAAAGCTAAACCCATCTATGGTGGTGTCTTAGGTTGTCCTTGTAACCTTCTGCTAGACATGGGGTAAAACGAAGCCTATCTATGGTAATGTTTGGGGTTGTCATTGTTTGTTGATTGCCAGCGGGGGATACAATGGAGTCCACAGAAAATTTTAAAAAGCAAGGCCATTCCAATGTGCCTTTGTCAACTTTTAAATGCCATTAAATGCACAGCTAAATTTTGATCATGTATGTTTCACTGAACACAAACCTGTGGCACAAGTCAATTGAACTATAGAGACTAAGTTTCTATAGCTTCAAGCCTTGATTCGGGGGATACGTTTGAATGACCCCATGCAATGAAGTGTAAGATTTTGTGCATTCAAGTATACATAACGAACACAAGAGAGTTGGATTCAACTAATTTAATACGTTAATAGTTCCCCAGATTATGATAGTCTGCCACAACAACTCCAGATCAATGCTGGAAAATCGTATGTATGTCGCTTGATTAAATTGTAACTGAATAATATAATACGTCGAATAACAAAGATGAGTATTTTCACAATGGAGAAAGAATGAAAACATGTAGTTTGGAACATGCATAGGAAAGTGTTCTTATTGCACTCACACTGTATACTATTATAAGTCATCATAACGACACTTCAGGTTCCGTTTTCTATTTGAACTTTCTCTTTATATAATGTTGCATGAGGAGAAGCCTCTGTGGACTTTTCTGCTGATTATGGAGAAGCCGTACTCACTTGACAAGTTATAGTAAATATATTGCCTACAAAAAAAGAGTTAACAGTTCACTTTTCGGAAAGTTATGCTAAGAAATTGTAGTATCATGTAGTTTGAACGCTATGTGACACAGTACCAGACTGGATGGAACGAGATAAAGTATGAAACACGAGCCAATATGCACGTGTTGGAGCGCTTGTGACCATTTTTTAAAAATACACTGTGGGATAAACGTGCTATGTTCAGCTTCATTTATAATAATACACTTTAAATGGAAACAATATAAAGTTACATTACGATATCATGCTTATTTTAAATCTCTTCCCATTCATTGCATGTGATTGCTCTCGGTCGGATTATACAATGGTGGTTTGCATCAAAATAGCTCCTCGAAAGATTGTGCGGCAGCATATTTAAGTTACTATAACTTTGAACACTCTCTATTTAGACTACTGTGAGCTTTTTTTATAAAGGTATTGCTCCACGTTACAATTTATGGAGGCATGCGATATCACGTTCAGTATAAACTACCAGAGCACTCTACATTACTGTACACAAGTTAAACTTTCAGTGATATGCACAGTAACACAAGGATTGTGCTATTTGTTATTTTTTTTGTAAATTTTGTGATTTACATTGGTGAATATAGTCCATGAAGCAGAGACCAACAATAATAATTAGACACGCAACAGGCAAATAAATGGAAGTAATCCTCCACATTTCACTCAGCAATACTCGGGGATGCTTTTAGCAAAGAAACTATGACATAAACCAATCACAAATCCATCTCCCGACTTGGATTTGTTTTACTCAAAGCTGCATAATGTCCATCTGAGGCCTAGGCACTACGTCATGGCCGACAAATGGCATGTACATACATGAATAAGGGAAGTAAACTCATAATGATGAGAAATTATTTTTCCACAGTGTTTTTTTTTTTAGATATTTTTTTTACGGAATTTTTTTCCGACAATGTGTGGGTTAGATATACAGCCAATCAGATACCACACAATGGCGTAAACCGCTGACTATAGGCATTCCTTGTTAAATATTAATATCCGATCATATACAGTATATGATAGACGGATAGTTTGATTGATCCACTGATCTCTTGCATAATTCAGAGACCGGACACAGGGAAGTCTTTTTTTGTGAGTTATATCGGCATCCTTTTTCCCCCAGTAACGATTCGATAGACACCCAGCACTTAAAATCTTCAATATAATACACCGCATATTAAACTATTTGCCTACATAGCTGGTCCTGTCAAATACCGTTGGGGGTTTCATATCTAATCCCTACTGGCATATTTTGTCGTTCGATTCGGTATATGCAGGGAGACCCTGATTAGCAATATGGATGTTATATGTAACGGCAGGCCTTATGGTGGTTATGAGGCCCATATATAGCTTCACTCTATACAAACTTCCACACCTTGGGTGACTGCAGATTCTGTCTGGATTGGTTATAAGGAGCCGGTATTGTGAAAGAGGGATAACAGAGGGTGAGGTCACAGTTTACTACAAACTAAAATCTCTGTTATCCCCTGTAAATGGAGAAAGTGTCCATTGATAACTTCTCTTCAAGACTTTCTAACATGGTATTAAAAATACGATTTCTGTCTACCTGAGACATATATGTGAATAGATCTGTTCATCTTTCTGCATTTGATGGAACACGTATACTCATTGTATTACACTACTTAATCATTTATTCTAAATATAACAATTCTGCTACCACCCTTTGTGGTATATCATACAAGAAACAACTTACACTTAAAATGATAGTAACTGTATAACAGTTACTTTTATTTCATTAAGGGTTATCCACCGTTGCACGAACAAAAATTGGCAGTAAAGCCTATCTTATGCCGCGTGAGTAATAGTTCTGATCAGTTCCAGTGGCTCAGTTGACTATCGGCGGCAATTCGTCAGTTGTAGCTCCAAATGTTACCTAAGTCCATCTGCGTCTCTGTTGCGTCAAATTCCATATAGACGCGCATGATCTACTTTCTACGACCAGTTTCAACTGATCGTAAGTAGCTCAAAGTATCGAAGTAATTTTTAAGTAAGTCGTACAATCATAAGCGATTGTACGACTGCAACCAACTAGTTCCAATCAGTTACAGTTTAGTCTCTGAGTGCAAGATGTTTTGTGACACCAATGCTCAGTTGTGATCATCAGTGCCCGTTAGTTCTATCGAGTGTGACATAAACAGGGCTTGAAAGGAACGCCTACATTTTCATATGGAGCTTGGCCTTAAACTGAAAAAAAATTCCCGTGATATTTTAGATTAAAACTTGAAATCTTAAATATAATATACCACATATTAAACTATTCCGCTTACATAGCTAAACCGAGAAGCGTAAATGTCGCCTGCCAAATACCACTTGGGGTTTCATATCTAATCATAAACTTACATAATAGTTTTAGCTGACCCAGTGACCCGTTGCATGATTCACTGACCGGATACAAAGCTGTCGTCTGCTTGACGTATGTAGGCCTTCTTTTGGCAACCATCCTTCTCTACAACGGATCGATATACATCTTGCACTAATATCTTCTGACAGATTCCGTGATCAGAGATTCAGTTTTTGGCAGGACGATTCAAATGAATAACACCGCATTGCAGTGTATACTGGGTAACCTAACCATCAACAGTTTTCAAGAGGAGTAATCCGTAATACATATAACATGTGATATGCTGCTGGTATTCGGAAAATGTTCTGGAAGATGTACGATAAAGAGTCCTGATTGGCAGATTGTTCTCAAGGATTCCAGCTCACTGTCATGTCTAAGTTTTTTATTATTTGGGAAATATTGATAAACTTTTTCTTCTTGTACTCTCTTTGTTTAAAAATGGCCAATGCAGTTCACATAAAAAACAAACAACACTTCAGTCCTATTGGAATTCGTCTGTAATAAATTAATTTCCTTTAAAACTTCTTCAGAATACCAGATCGACTGACATGTTATGGCAATCATGTTAGCAGACAGAAACTGTCGTCGGACTTGGTATCTCGACCGGAAAGACTTGCTTTTTACATCACACAAATTATAGTATAAAACTATTTATAAAGTGTATACATTCTGTAAAGCACATATACTTTCAACGCAAATGGTCGTAGGCCAGTTTCGTTTGTCAACATGTTCACCATCGTATCATAACGCATGCTCAGAACACATTTAAAATACGCCCATCTGGACTATATTTGCCAGATTCCACCAACGTATTCAAAATATATTTACCATTGATTGGCAGTGAATTTAAAACACATTCACCGCCGATTGGTCGTCAATTTAAAATACATTCATAAGCGAGTGGCCGAAAGTTCAAGATGCATTGAACACCGATTGGCAGTAAATTCAAAATACATCTACCACCCAATGGCCCTCAATTCGAAGTCCATTCACTACCATTGGGACCCTGGTCGTAGAAGGTTAGTAGGCCTACTAAATTACAACTGGTTACTCTTATTAAGCTTATAAGCTGAGGTTTTTTTAACTATTTTTTAAAATATTTTTTTACAAGACTGGTTATTCCGATCTTCCTAATTCAACAGTTCCAGTCCAGTGGCAAGTCATGTGTTACGGAGTTCCTAACTGGATAAACGCGACGTTAATAATCACTTTCGAAGATGTACATGTATTGTAACGCGACCAAGACAATGAAAATAGCATGTGTACCATTGAATACCACCAAGTTAAAACATATATAGACGGTATTTAAATCCAGTGATCATGGATGTGACATTTGACGTTAACTCTAAGATTTCAATGAAAAAATGACGGTGGTAATAGAAATAAAACAAAACAAAACAAAAAAAAACCCTGAGAGATATCGTTCTTTTGTTGATGAGTTCTATGAAACAATCAGGCTTGAAATGGTTATGCATATAAATTATGTGTGACATTGTTGACCGCCACCCAAAGAAATCACAAGACCAGTTAAATAACAATCTCTGAGTTTGAATCACTGTCATCAAGCCATAAACTTAAAAAACAAATAAATTGAGATCTACGTTTCAGCATCGCAACAGACTTGAACCAAACGTCGTCAGTAAGTGTTGGTTCATTAGCATTCAAGTATAATTTACTCAGACAAGCGATGTTCAATCAAGCCTATGTCTACAATAAAGGTCCCTATAACGATAGCACGACTCGACAACTATGAAGTCAAATAGAAAATATCTTACGCCTGTCTCAGGATTTCAGTGTAGTGGAATATTGGACTTTTTCACAAGGTGAATGAATTAAATGGGAATGAAACTGCTTTAACGGAGCCTTCGTTGGATACAATTAGACAATGTAATGAGTCTGATAACATCTTTATGACGCGTTTGTCCGTGAAAGGGTCATTTATCACGGACAGTGATGAAGTGACACAGCTGGGCAGATTTACTGCAAATACTCTTTGGTGTGCGACGAAGAGAAAGTCTTTTGTAAAAGGAGGCGACATACCATTAAGACCTTCTGTGTTCTGGTGATATTTTATAAAAGCCAATCATGGGTTTTGACAATTGGACAGAGGATTGAAGACTGTAGCAGCAGGACTTTTCGTCCTCGCTTTTGTTGATGTACTGATTAAAACCATTTGTTACGACTTGGAACTTCTTAAATCGTTTATTAGACTTAAAACGAAACTACAACTGACTGTCCATATCGAGAGACGTTTATAATATAGAAATTACTATAAAAGAATAGATTCTCCAATCAATTATCTGATTTCTGTTGTATTTTGGATGTTTCTGTAGATGGTCAATATGTGACAAATAAACGGAAAACCTGTGCATTAATCTACATCGTATCACAATATAGCGGAAATAGGTCAGCAGTTTTGTTTTTAACGGCTAAATGATGGATATACAGAGATTATATGTACAGTGCGTGATACGTGACGATACATCAGCTCGAGTTGTCTCACGTCGGACTGCAGTATCAATTGAGCTTGAAGAGCGAGATTGATACGCAGTCCGACCTGAGACAACGAGAGCTGATATAACGACACGTGTAACACACCCTTTACATATATTCTGTTTAT
>JAVFBW010131551.1:0-13739 GCA_034783835.1 Mopalia ciliata
CAGGTCATCACCATTTGTGGACCCCATTATATGGTGATGACCAGACCTTATCACCATATAATGGTGTAAGGCCGTCACCAATTTTCTGGCTGTACTCATAAAGAAGGGTTCCAAGAAGAACCATACCATAGTGTTTTCACTATAAGCTGAAGAACCATTTATAGCTCTTAATAGAACTAGGTGGGATTCGGTGTGGAACCCTTTATGGTTACATACAGAACAGTTTTTAAAGGGTTCTATATTGAACGGTCTTGAAATGGTTTTATATGGAACTGTTTTCAAAGGGTTCTATATAGACCCATATTTATATGGTTCCATGCAGAACCATAAGCTGGAGAACCCTTTATAGTTTCATATAGAAGCTTTTAAAGAATACTTAATGGTTCTGCGTGGAACCATTTATAGTTGAATATAGAACCGTTTTGGAACGGTCTTTTAAAGAACCAATGCAGAAAGGTTCCATACATAATTATTAAGGGTTCCTCCACAGCCATAAGTCGAATAACCCTTATTGGTTCCCCGTAGAACCTTTTTTCTAAGAGTGTACATGCCGGGACAAAAGGCTATATATATATATCACGTTTTGTATTCTTAACCTAATCCAGAGTAAAATACAATTAATAAATACATTCTGGTAGCAAATTGGGCATTTCCTACCCGGAGTGTAATATTTGTTACATTCCAGACAGGAGATTTGATTATATTCCGGGCAGCTAAACACGACAATGGTTTCTAGAGCGTTCCGTTCAATACACATATTTAGGCTTGGCTAGCCATGTGTACTGGATTCAGGCTCTGTTCTTTCTAAGGCGAATATCACTGCACAAAATCCCATTGAAATATTTGGACAAACAGCTAATAGATAAAGCGATGGTCAAAAGAAAATCGATATATATATATATCGTTTATTCATTCCAATCCAACACAAGAACAATGTTATTTCAGAACAAGAAAAGATCTGGTTAAATGATTAATGTTAAATTGTTCTTTTTTTTTTAGACAATTTATCTACTCGGGGAAGGACTACAGTAATAAGCTCACCACAAATTGTACAGAATGACAGGTCTTATGTCTGTTTTCATCTCAACTGTCAGTTTAAGGGAACCGTTATCATTCTGCGGCGATGTGCTCTATTTTGAATATGGAGGGTAAATTTTCAGAGCATTAACGATTTTGTGCCGACTGGACGGCCTACCTCCATGGACATACCTCCTGCTGGTCCTATACATTACAGCTATCGACGAACATTTTTGTTAGAATTGCGTACCTACGCAAAGCCTCTAAGAAACGTTTTATGTGATGTTTATAACAAAATATTGATTCCAGTGAAATCGTCCTTAATTTTCAAATACTTTTATTTTGTAATTATTGAAGAGTCATCCCAACACAACCTATAATTACAGCAAACAGCACACATTTCTATCCTTTGTAACATTCACATGATAAACTTTACCGTAGACAAATAAATTCGCCATGAAAACAGATGTAATGTAATCAATGAATGAAATTAATAAATAATTCAAAGCCCAAATGACCACATGGTCAAGGCATGAACAAAGTTGGATTTTGCATTCTTTAAAGCCATAAAATGGGGCCAAAAAGAACTGTCTATATAAACTTTTAAATTCCGCTTTGACGACTTTGGAATCATTTGTTCGTTCCATTAGAACTAGACCTCCCGGCACTTCTGTTTTTCCTATTTCGTTGGTCTCAACCCATCTCCTCATCAACCGTCTCTTCCTCACTCTTCTTCTTCGCAGCATGGTTTCGTCTTGTAAGCCTCTTTCCGCCCTTTGGTCATCCACCCTTTCTCCACAATCTGGACGATCTTCTCCTTGAGTTAGACCTTTACTCCACACCTGACAATGCCATCTTCTCCTCGGCCTGGACCCTTAAGTCTTTCTCATCCCCCCCAGCGTTGCCCTTTCTCTCTGCCTCATACTTCATCCATTCCCCCCGCCTTTCGGATACCCTACCAAAAGCTAAAACGCAAATTAAATTCCTTAACAAAGAAAATAATACTTTTGGGAAATTTTGACGTACCAGTTCAGGTAAAAATATCCTTCCAACAATAAACGACAAAATTCTACTACTAGGGGATTCCAGACTTTCCTGAATATATTCAGACCCTCATCTTGATATGAAAATATCCTGTTACCCTTGTACAAGTTTCAACTCTTTTCGAAATCTGGTTAAGGAATAAGAATGATATTTAACAAATTAACCCTCAGACCAAGGGCTGAAAATACCACAATCGCTCTGTAACTGTGTCAGACAGGTCATCAAAATGTATGAAGGCGAGGCGCAAACTATATATTTACATACCAGATAAAACCTTTATTTGGTAGACAGTTTGGATTGTGATTCATAAAATGTAGAAGACCTTATAATTTGCGAAATTTTCTGACACAATATGTAGGTGAAAACGAAAAAAAACCTTCGGATTAAAACCTGCAATAATTGGAGCTCCATTAGGTCAAAACTAATATCCTCAATAGCTCAACATCTAGTTCGTCCTGATCATTTTACAATCATGCCGATTGGAAAAGCACAAATTCTTTCCTCTGGCGAAGAAAACAAACAAGAAAGAAATATTACCATTTGTATTCACATATGACCAACCAAGCACGCAGTGTGCTAGTCTATTTTTACTCGAATATCACAATCTTGTACATAAAACATCTTCTCCTCTAAGAGAAAAAAAAAATATATAAATGACCTACTACTTTAGGCGAAACCTTCTATTAGTTTCAATCGTCACCTAGGTAATACATCATAATATGTTTTTTTTTAAATGAGTTATCAATTCATTATCAGTAAATGTTTTTGGCGATACGTTATCTAGTTATAGTCCGGAAACACTTAAATGCTTAGCAACTTTGTTATTCTATAAAACAATCAACTGGAAGACCATTCACACGCAATAAAAAGAATAGACGTTTCGCCAACAAAACAGTCCAGATTACTTTAGGAAAGCTTCCGTCACCTTTATTCCTACAAAAAAGCCTGATGCGGATACAGCATGGCAGGTTGAATCTGCCATTGTTCGTCGTTCTTACCATCAACACGGCCACTACTAATTGTATCTTTGGGAGGACTGGAGCCATAAGGTCACGTGCCAGTTTTTTAAAAACCTTTTAACTAGATCTTTAGTCTCAAAAGTAAAACTTTTATTTCAATATTGTCAAAACATACTTTCTTGGATGTTGACGGTTTGTCGCTCAGTGTATATAGACTGACATCTTGTTAAACACATTAGTGGCAATATTTAGTTGGAATAATCACGACTCGCCTCATCCGTTTGTAGGGGGACTGACTGACAATACACCATGCAGACAAATACACCTGATTATCGATGAAGGCTGTGCAATGAATATAAGCTATGAGGCAAGTAATGTCAGTTTGCATTGCTGCACAGGTCCATCCTTGATACATTAAGAAAACCAACAAACGCAGACGATATTCAGGTGAAAAACAAAGACTAAGCTCCTGGGATAAGACGACTGGCATGGTTGATTTACTCTGCTCGCAAAATTTGCAGTCAAAAAAGTCATTGTTCGGAAGAAAAACAAAAGGTAGTAAGTTTGAAACTTTGAACATAAAATGGAATGTTAAATGTTATAAGGTTCGGTCCTTGAAATAGCATAGTTGCTCTTAACAGTTGGGCCTTCTGGTTTGTTTGTAAAGAAGAATTGCTGTTCTTATTTAGCACTGGAGGAAGATTCCAATATTATGAAAACATTTCTTATCTTGGCTGTGCTAGTGTAACTAATTCTTGGAATACACCGCCGTCATATAAGTAAAATACCCTTACGATCGGCGTTAAACATCAATCAATCAATCAATGAAACAGTCTGATAAGATTTTATGCTCAGGTGTGTTTGCCTTGATTTAAATAAGTATTAATGTTCGTTAATAAATTATTTAGTATAACGTTGGATAAAAACATATCGATATGCTCCAGTGACAGACAGCCATTGGCCAGGACATTCAATAATTGTTGTCTGTAGCAGAATGGCAATGAGAACGGTAAACACAGTTGTATTGCAGTTTAAGAGAGCTAGCTTTGCTCAATTCCCGTTGACTGGTCGCCTATCAATGGCAACTAATTAGCCGTAGATGTGAGAGTTACAGAAGTGCATCCGCGTCTACGGCCACATAGTTGTCGTACAGTTCCAGATACAGTAGTCGCACATGTTCTACTTTCTGCAACTAGTAGTTGCAAGTGAAACAAGCGCTCTTATGTCGGAGTCACGTCTTTGACTATGTGCAACAGCGAATAGAGTCAAGTTCACACATCACATGCTCATTTTCCATGGAGTTTAAACAGAACTAACCCGTGCATCAACAGAAGTCTGGTGACAAACGATTTTGTGTTGTATCTAGTTGTATTCAAGCTCTGGTGAATTTCTAAAGTTTTTGAGATAAGCAATCAACTGTGATCAGTAGACATGAGAATGTATAGGACACGCGTTGTTAGTGGTAAATATTAGCAAAGGAGAATATATTTTGTTGGAAATTTATTTATAACATTATTACAGTCTCTAATTGGTCCATATACTTAACATATAATTGCGGCTGTATACACTATCAGAACACAGTATGCCCTCGGCATGAATTATTGAGTTAACAGGAATATATTGTAATCCTCTATAAAGCGGGGCGGGCCTCTTGCTTTACAAGAGAACAATTTCACTGAGATTTCTCCCACGAGAGCAAAGAAGAGATAACTTTTAATGGGGAGAAGGGTAATTTTTTTCAATACAAATATTTACAGTATTTAGAAATATACAAACAATAATATACAAATAATACACATAATTGCTGTACTTTATTCTTATTTTGGATATTTGGGATTTTATCATTTTATGAAACGCACAATTAGGTCTACCCGAAACAATACTCCGATTTCAGGTAAAATATAAATAATAACAACACAAGTGCTTGGATATATACGCGTAGCTCATTACGTCCGTCTTGTATGTCCTGCACTGTGCCTATATTAATTCAATCTTAGGAATGTTATTTATTTTTGTACGACACTGTATCTGTTGTTTTCATTAAGAAAAAAGTCACCTTGAATTTCTCGGCACCCGTACTTGTGATTACATAAAGGCACCGAATTGGTCGAATATATTTCGTTTGTTTCAGAAACCAATTGGGATGACTTTCTTAAGACAAATAGTCATTCACATGCCGAACATCTTGATTGGGCATGCGTAGTTGGCAGTCTGTGTCTGCTTAGCTTGATTGAGTTGTATGGGTTGACATCGATAGTGCTTCTACTGGCGGCCAGGAAATTGATGTCCATCTTATGTTAGAGATTTGTGACTTTTTATCATTCAAAGTCCCTACATAGTGTTATAAGTTGTCTGCTTAATCATAATCGAGTGCATTTCTTTCATAACCTAAAAGTATAAATCGATTCCTTGTAGGGGTCATTCCGTCAGTTGAATAGTCAGAATGACACACACATCTGGTATTCAGTATTTACTAAATTAATTTTGTTTTAACAACGAACTTCCATAGAACAAAACAACTATACTAATTACAAACTAACAAACCGTGACTTACCTTCTCATTACTTTGCATGATGTCCGTTGTTTAATATAGGTATTTGACATATTCTTTAGAGAAAGAGCAATTGGGATGACCTCTAAGTCGGGTTAGGAGAACCAGCTGTAAAACAACTTTAAACACGGGATCGAGTCCTTCTGTCGACCGTCAGGTATATGAGTGAGTCACACGCTGTGGCTCCGGCAATTGTCGGGTTTTGTCGAGATTTTCTCGCAGTGATCCAACGTCATTGCACAATCCATCGTCATATAAGTTAAATACCCTGGAGTACGACGTTCAACCCCAATCACACAAAAAAGTATAAACCTGTCAAGAAAAACTGCTTTGAGGATGCTTGAAAGTTACATGTGCACGCAGGTATACTTAAGTGATAATTGGGTTGTTCGTTTGATTGGAATTTAACGCCGAACTTAAAGTTATTGTACTCACAAGACAACGTGCAGCCCAAGGGAAAGAAGAAAATCACCCCTGTCACTTCTGGCAAGAAATAAAAACATGAAATGGCAAATACAGGACACTCCCAGAACAATACAAACATCACAAACCTATCGGATGCATGTACTCATTTATCTCAGAAAGTATCAGGGCAACAGGTATCTCTGCCTCCATCCACCCACTTATTGAATGGAATATCCAATATTTCATAAGAGATTCTGCGTTATGGGGATTTTTGTTGCCATCCGAACTGGGTGCTGTTATCAGAGCAGTTTAATCAGTTTATAATTTAACCCTAGGCATTCTTAAACCGGATAATTGGTCTTGTGATGTAGGTT
The DNA here is from genome assembly GCA_034783835.1 of Mopalia ciliata. Taxonomy (NCBI): domain Eukaryota; kingdom Metazoa; phylum Mollusca; class Polyplacophora; order Chitonida; family Mopaliidae; genus Mopalia; species Mopalia ciliata. Next base: position 6,351 of record JAVFBW010131551.1, read on the forward strand.
GATATGTTTTCGTGTTATTTTATAAATACATAGAAAAGCAATCTCGCCGTGTCGTGACGAAGTAATCGTTTTGTGGTCTTTATTCAGTTTGTGAAAACTATATAGGTTAAGCTGTAAAAAAGAGCCAAACAGGTTACAAACGTCAACGTCCTGTCTTTCCCCCCGGTTACAGACATTTGACGGACCAACACACGCACACAAGGTGATCAACACAAACCGTTTTGAGGATCAAAACAGTTTCCTTATTGCGGTTAGAGTACCATTCTCACGTCATACATAAAGGCAATTCAACTAACTACAGTCTCGCAATTTTTATTGTTATATTTTTTTACTTCGACAGACTTCTCATTGTCAAAGCCTATTCGAAGTAAATACAGTTCGAATTGATATAGTCATTACATTTGATAACAAGCACATGCAATTTCAACAGGAGATAATGCAGTTTATTTGTTTGTTAACTGGATATTGATTGGGGTTTAACGTCACACTCGTTTACTGGATTGGGGTTTAATGCAGTATGTAAGGTTAGTTTACTCAGATGACGCCGAGCAAGATAAATAGGGGTAGGTAACGACCTTCGGCGTCGTTGGCAACAGATAAAGGCAACAACACGTGACTATCATACACAAGTAATGTAAATGCAAACGCAGAAAACTTCATGTTTGCTCGACGTTTCGACATGACTGTCCCAAGGCGTAATATCACGGCATCACAAACACATTGGTACCACGTTGACTCATAGCTGTAAAAAAACCAAGGCAACAGAAAGCCAAGGGGCAATGATAAGTAGTCCGTATTCACACTATGCTGATATCCTGTTTTGGAAGTGGGCAAGTGATATACGCCCCCTCCCCCCCCCCCCACACACACACACACCCACAAACACACACAGTCTTAGAATATCAAGGCAAAGGAGAAATTAAGATATACTCTCCAATGCTGCCACGAAAACACAAGGTGAGGTGTTTATGCGATGAACAATGACGTAACAGATGTCTGTGTTGACATGACCAGAGCTGAACGCAGAGAGGGTAGATCAACACTTTCTAACCAGGTATGCAATAACGAATGTAGTAACTCGCAGTAAACGAAATTTTGACATAAAAAGAGCTTAAAGATGTTGGGTGTATATATGTCTCGGGGACTTCAGTTTGGTAAACAAGATAGTAATCCAGTGCACGAACCGTGAATAATCAACAAGGAACCTAGAAGTTGTCCAAAGGAGGTGGAGGATCGAAGAGGTGGAGGGGGTGTATGATCACCACCCGAATAGGAGGGTGTCAACGGGCCAAAAATAATTAGAATCCGCTATTATTACTTACTAGAATCCAGTCTAAATTATAACACATTGAAGTTTATTTATACAACTCCCTGATATTGCATTGTGAATGGAATTACAGATAGTCTTTTGTTATCTTTTTAGATTTAAGTTATTCATTTTAGTTTGGGTTTTTTTTTCGGTGTACAAGATTTTGCATTGGGTGTTGTGTTTTGGGTACATAATAAACGTGAACCTGACAAAAATGTAATAAAAAATCCAATGCGATACACGGTGCGGTGCTGTTCATCAGGGTTTCATACTTAGCAATTAAAATCATTATATCCGTATAGTGCTTAAAACCTGGAATTGTTAAATAGTTGGGGATAAACGGAGACGAGCTCCCAAGCTAAAGGACAACAAACGACTGCCATGCACCACGAATGCTATAATGTACTCGCAGGTAGTAGTAAAAAAATGGGAAAGTGTTTAAGACAAGGGAGACGATTGTCCAAGGTAAAAGAGAAACACGGAAAAACCATGATGCACAGCCCGATTTTTCTAGAAAATCTCTCCGTTAAAATGAGGTGTTAACTGACATATCGCCCAAGTCATGGAAGGCTGTTTATGTTTATGTAAAGAAGTTGTGCTTAACGAGGAGGGATCAACACATCACACTCAGGTATATAAAAGCAATATTGTTAACGTGCGTTATAAGTTTTCGCGGAAAACAGGTCCGAATATTGGCAAATGTGCTTCTTAGTCTTCAATTAGTTTAACAAGGTAGTTATTAAGTACACCAGCTGTGACTCATATCAAAAGGTGTGTAGTCTACTGCATGGACACGGACAGCTGTGTAGCGGGAATGCAACTCGCAAGATATAGAGGGATACTTCCAAAGGCAAGCATCTATTATCCTCTCTCGCTGCTGAGCATGCCGGAAACTCTTCAATAACAGCTGCATTTATAATGAAGATAACAAAAACGAAGCATCTTATAATGTTGCGCTGATCAACATACTGTACACCGGAAATGCACGTATATTTGTAACGTAGAGGGTTGTTATTTCTGACGGCTGTAGTAATGGACTGTGAATTTCTTTGACTGGTACCAGGTGACGCTGTATTTTCTGATGGGCCGCAGGTGCTGTCAGATATAACATAGATGAAGATACCTACTGCAAGTATTCGTTTAGGTTTAAACCCGATCATTGTAAAACAAAGACGACAGGAATCAGAAGTTGGGCGATGAGCACATTCCTGTGATTGATACATGTAGAGTTGACACTTTTATAAATGCAGAAACATTTGTGTATATAATAGATATGACAGAAGTTCTTTGAGCTTTAATAACCAATTTGACCACTCTGCTCCCTCTTACTCTTTTAAAAATATTGTTTTACTGTCTCGGCCTCAAATCAGTATACACTAGCTCTACATGAAATCAACTATCTTTCAAACGGTGTATGAACCTCTCGTGACTATGGTCAGTATGAGATTAAAATCAATAACATTAAAATTAAGTTTCAAAATTACATTCAGAATTTAAAAATACATTTTTATTCCACAAAGAATTTTAAGAAACAGCTTTTAAGCTTACCTTTCGTAAACAGCCCGAAAATTAATGAGACTGTGTCACGTGATCAAAATGACATCACATTACCCTCTTGTTTGACTTGTCAACATAAAGTCAAATGGAAAATATGGGGATCTCTTTTGATTTATGTTCATCAATAAGCGTAAAAATAACAAGGTGGACAATTGATATTTGTTAAGATCTGATGATGAATCCAAACAAGTGAGAAGGCTGACTGGTGAGTTAATACTTATTTGTCGGATGTGTTCTACGTGTTCGAGGCCTTCTTAATTTCATTTGTTTTGCTATATGCCTATCAGTGTAAATTTTTTTTTGAAAAGATAATACTGCAGTTTTAATAATCTTCAATTGTCTTTGAAATAAGATTACATGCGTTTTGTCAGTAAATTCAGCTCACATTAGGTCTAAGTAAACTTTAAATGTGGCTATACTTACAAATCGAGCTATTGGCAACAACAACAACGTCACAGGTCATTAAAGTTTTAGTAGTTCGTCAGCGTCTTACAGGAACTTAGATGCCTTCATCCATTTTGTTGAAAGTTCTGTTTTTTAAAGTGTCCTTTAACTTTGACATTCGGTCAGCATGCTAAATCTACCAAAATGACAAACTGTAATGCACGGCGAATTCCCCTTTTCACAAACTTACTAAAACATAGTGAAGTTGTGAGGCACTTTGACTCGGCATTGTTCATATCATATTGGTACAAAGTACATTTTGTGAAAGCTATACAATGTCAGTAAATAAGTACGTTGATATGACCGCGATTAATCCAATGGCAAAGTGGTTAAAATTGTGTAAAGTTGATAATGGATGTGAGAGCCTGTGACACTGTGTGTGGGGTAAAGCAAGCAGGGTGTTTGATTACATTTTGACTTAAGGTGAGGTCAATCAGATGACTGTGTGCTTATTGGTAAAGAAAACTATCTTATCCACCACATGTGCAGGCAGTAGGGAGGGGGCTTCCAAACGCCCTGCTGCTGTCAACCCATTGCAAGGGGCAGAATGTGTAAGACGAGACTTCCACATTACTACCCCTTCAATTCGAGGCCAAAACATAGAAAATATTTAATTGGACTATGGCAGAAACAACTAGCCAATAAGATATCCGTTTACCCATCAAAGTCGACAACGTACAAGCCTGGCGCTGTTGTCAATTAACGCGTCCGTTATGATGTCAAGACTCTTTAATCAGACTAAAACCGTGGGTGTATCTTTTTCATGAATAGCCTACTTGCCATTCTGTGGTAACCCAGTCACTGTCTTTGCTGTAGGACCAAAGGGCAACATGGATCGGATCTCTTTGTTTCATTTGGATTATACAGTCCTGTATTTGTTATCAGGTGCTCCGAAATTGGTGTCCGGCACACATAAAGCTGGGAATTTCATGAAACCACATTGGTTGGTATTTCAGTCTATGATGAAGGATATTTTACGTTATACGATGGCAGTTTAGCCTCTCCAACTTGAATAGCAAGTTCACAACTATAATAAAGAGAAGATTACATTCATAGATTTTGCTTGTGCAAATTGAATACCGGCACGTCTATAAAACGTGAAAAGCGTTGCTCTTTTGGATATGTATGATGTTCTCCGGAACGGAGCAAAGAAAAAAACACAAACAAAATGTTAATCATATTCTGCTGAACATAATTATAGTATAAAACAAAATCAAAACCAATTTTGTAATCGATCCGCATCTATCACATGCCAGCTATAGATCAGACAAATAAAACCCAACGATATATTTTTCATTTTATTACTTTTATTTCTTATTTTAAAAAGGGGTAGCACTTTAAATATGTATATTCATCATATATCTCGGTTATAAATTAAGAAGTGCTTTAGTCTGAATCTATTTTATATGTCGATGTCCATTAAGACGAAATTTTCTCTGTCTGCCACAAGAAGATTTAATATTAAGATACAATCTATAAAAATAAAGAGATATAACTATATAGTCAGTCGAGTTTGACAATTATAAGACAGCATGGTGTCAAGGGAGATAATATTCGATTACTATGGCAATAATACAATAAAATGTACTGGCGATAGTTTAAAATTCCTCATCTAATAGAAGCATCCATGTGAAAAACAGCACGGCCAGAAGTGCACTATTGTCCTCTTCCCAGGATTCAAAACGCATGTCAACAACAGTTTCCTTAACAAGTGCCTACTATATGTGTCCACGAGTTCAAATCCCGGTGACGGTAAAATTGTCTCTCTACATTAAAATGTATACCTTCACGAGAATTACTAAAACACCAATTAGAGGCTTAACAGGAAGTGTAGCACTCTCGCTATCTTCAACCAGGTTTGTGCTGTTTTCTTTAATGCATTGGTCCCAACTTCCAAGAGGATATACTAGAAGTCTTATATGCCAAATGCAATCCCAAAACGCTTAGAAAATTGAACCGTTATAATTTAGCCCCAAATCTGGAATCAGAGCCAATACAAACACACTGCAATCACCCTGTAATATTGTTAGACACATCCTCAAAATGTATGAAAACTTGATGAAATCTGAGCTAGATAGTACTAACAGATAAGACTGTGTTGGGCAACAAACTAGAGATGTGTATAATTCATTAGACAGTTTAAATTGTGATTCAGAAAATGTAGTATACCTTATTTCTTTGTAAGAAGTGTCGAAATGATATATTGGTGTAACCAAAACTCTCCTTTGGATTGGAGGCATATTTTTTGCGCAAGTAGGTTTCAATTCGTATCCCCCAAAAATTAAAACTTGTCTCATCCGGCTTATTCGGTCAAATATCATTTTATAATCATGCCGATTGGCGTGCTTCCTTCTAAAGACGAAACCAAACAGAAACATATATAGTAAAGCTTGTGGGACAAAACTCTTGAAACGTTGTGTCCATCTGGTTTTAATTGGGAACCAAGTAAAGCGTGTAAAAAGGAATAGTTCATTTATTATCCAAATGTGGCCAACCAAGCACCCGGTTCGCCAATCTCAGGAATATCATAACCGTGTGCCTACAATGTCTACTCCTCTTTAACATTGACCTATTATAGCATACAACAGAATCAACATATAAAGGGCCTACTCATTAAAGAGAAACGTCTATTTAGATCAGACATAAATTCATCGGTTAATTTAAATTTCTCTAACAATATCGATTCCCATGTCGATTTACTCTTAACCCACACCGGATATCTTCTTTGTGACATATTTATCACAAACTTAATATACCATGTAAATGGTAATTAATTTCTCTCGAACTGTTTGTAGGTTATTCATAACAATTCTAGATTAAGATCTTCTCAGGTGCTTGTCTCTGGGAGATTATCTAAAACATGAGATAATTCCTCGCTTTAGTTAGTCTGTTTCTAATAGACAGAAACATGTGTATGTATATCTGATAAATGGAATATTAAAAAGTTAAGTTAGAATTGTAGCAGACATTTTTCTTCCGTGAAATTAATAATTGTTACTCAACATAAGTGACAGACGTTTTATCGTTAAGGTATGCTACTAGTGTGATGTGGAACTAGGGGGATTTATTGACATGATACCGAATTAACAGGTCAATGATAATAATGTTCTTCAAACCATCCCATTAAACTTCCTCTTTGTTTGTTTCGTTATAGTAACAATAACGTGGAATGTAGATGAAGCCTAAATTATATGAAGTATTTTTCAAAGAAGCGTACATATTGGATGTTATTCGTTAGATATATATTACCCCATGTATACATACCGGACCATTTCTTTCCTGTTTTCCTTCGCGCGCAACATTTCCATAATTTTGTGGTAAACAAGAGAACTATAACAGAGCATAATAGCATTGCGCTAAAAGTCACTGCCTCTCTCATTACCCTTGTTTTAATATTATTACGATTATACACAAGTTAACAGTTACGAGAATAAACCCCGACTACTTCTGCTTAGAAAGGGAACAACACCAACTGTTTGCCATATATATGGTCAACAGTGTTAAGGGAAGAACAGACAACGTCCGTTCAGAACGCAAACACCAAATATGCCAAACTGTTTACCTGTGCATGAATGTGCCATTTTAGTGTCCGTAAGTGTGTGCATGTTGATATAGCTCTTTAATACTATAAAGTTGAGCCGCACAAATAATTGAACAGTGTTGATAAAGACAAAAAAATCGTGACATTGTTCTAGTCACATGGGCACGACTTACAAATAACACAATAAAAGACAATAGAGGAATGTGCCTTTTGATCAGAGACTTGGATGTATGTATTACATTGCCACGAAGGAAGAAATTTCTCTGTTTAATCAAATTTTATTTGTATGATCGCTGATAATTATCAACGAAAAACCTTTTTTTTTTTGTCTGACAAAAATTCGATTGTTTGTTTGTTTGCTTGTTTGATTAGTGTTTAACGTCGTACTCATGGGTATTTCACTTAAATGACGACGGACAACAATACAGAACATCACAAACAAATCTGCTTCCCCGTTACCTTTTAGCTCTGAGAACACCAGGGCAACAAAAAGCAACCTCTTTTCTCGCCTCTTACGATCGACCGAGGAAGCCGAGGG
>JAVFBW010131562.1:0-13739 GCA_034783835.1 Mopalia ciliata
GTAAATGTGCTCTCGCCACAGCGTAGCTGAAATACCGCTGAATGTGGCGTGAAACAATAATCAATCAATCAATCATTGTTTGTTTTCAGTAGTGTTGGGTGGTGTTCTGCCACTCGGCTGGCACAGAAGTCATATGGTTAAAATAGCCTTAAGTGCAGCGCTTAACGCCAACGAAACAAAAAAAAAAAAACCTAAGGCCGATTTTATTTAATAGTCTTTACCGTATATATAATTTAACAGGTAGAGCATTTTCGCTAATACTTTATGGTAAAAACCTTCCGCACCTGTATGACTTTGTTGGTTACACGCGCGTATTTTGCGACATACATAACCGTAAAAAAGAACAACTGGTCTCTCACGAGTCGAGCGTTATCCAGACCAATATGCTAATTATGGTGTACTTTCTTACTCAGTGAAAGGTGGCCGGAAGAACTGTCCAGATTTCATACTCTGTCAAAGGTGACCGGAGGAGCTTGCCGTTGGTCTAGTTTCCCTCGAGCTATAAAGTAAAACTCGAAGCCGATTGGTCGTGGTGTGATGCGAAGCCAATTAGCTGGATTTTTTTTTTTTTTTGAAGCAATTTATTGGTAATTTGGTTGCATCTTGCTATTGCTTGCTGGAAGTGACGTCAAGTCTGGTTTCCGTCACCGATTGGAATCACATGACGTCATATAAGTAGAACGCGGTTAATGCGCAAAGTCTCGTCGAAGTTTGTATTAAAGGAGGCTATGTAGGTAAAATTAGAGTTTTCAATAACAACTGAAAGATCTGTACTCAGGGTAAATTTGACTGATCTAGCCAGACTTGTACAGCTAAGCTAGACCGCTAAGCTAGACCCCCCATCCCAATTAGCTGCAATAATAATCGAAACGTATTGTACAGCTGGCTCTCCGTTAGTCAGATTTTCGCCAACAGAGACGTGGACAAAGTAATTCCTCTATGAGTGTTGGGTATTTTCAAATGTATTATACAGATGTGGAGTTAGTTCAGCTTTCATCAGCCAACGAAGATCAAATCCAGACTGTCACCTTTGTTCATCATTGGGTGGAAACTAAGCCATCTAGACAGGTGACTGGAAAGGAATGGACAATTCCTCACGTCGGTGACGAGTGAACATGGCAGATGGGAACACTCTCAGAGACTGTCTGAAGACGAGAACATTAGTAAAATATCATTAAATGTCACCTCTAGGTGACGGGTTCTACAGAATATATCCTTGTTCTGTTTGCCTTCCCTATTAGCCTGACAGATGTTATTGGAAATTCCAATAATTCTAATAGCATTTGCGAAGTCTCTTTCTTTCTCATCTTCCTGGTTTAGACGCAAATGATATTATCTCTCGATAGGGGTCCCTGAGATCGGACAATGGAATTCACTGCCCAAAGAATTGTTCTGTCATAACACGCGATGCGCCCTGTTGCGGGATGAATTACATGCATGCTGGATTAAAGGCAGCCGATGTATATCTTATCAGCGTAGCTTTCAAAGACCATTCGCGTCGCAGATCTAATGATTTATTTAAGCATAGACCAGATAACCCAACACAAAGAATGTACATGTATCTACCCTTCCGCTATTTAGTTGGTTCAAAATGTAATAGGCACAAATATCCAAACTGATTAGATCCACGCTTGAAAGACTTCCCTGGATCGGAGGGAAATAATCTACGAACTGTTTTCTTCACAATTGCTCTTAGCATCCGATGTAGCAATTCGTGTACACTCTGTAAATATTTTGTGCATTTTCGGCAAGTGTTCTTCGATGTATTCGTTTTTTAGTAAGCTGTGTTCGTTTAATTTTTCTTTCACTCCGCAAACAAGTTCTCATTTTCCTTTTGAGGCTATTTTATTATTAATTTTGAAAAAAAAAATTTGTAGAAAAAAACTTTAGACGTACTATAGCGCTACTATAGATGCCTTCCAAGGATCTTTTAACAAATTGTCGGTAGGCTACCGGGCTATAGATAAGAGAAGAGCTAGATATGGCTTTACTTTCTAAAGCATTTAAGGTTTACGTCACTATTTTTCGTGTTTTGTCCTCTTTTAAAGATGGAGGCATGAATGTAGTCGGAAACCTAGACAGGTATCAAACATAAAATTGTTCTCAAGACAATTGTTTGACGTCTGGTGACCGTTGAATGTGTTTTGGCAAGTGTCTTTGGTAGCGCAGCTGATTCTCGTCCCGCATAAAGTGACAAACAATGTTAGTGAAATAACCTTGGATAGAACAATCTAGCAAAACAATTTTGAAGCCGAACGTGGCAGACAGTGGGATGCCACGTCTGTTCTTTTAACTACACTATCTTCACTTTTGAAAGAGAAGCAATTACATTAGTGTCTGTTTTGTAAAACAGGTAGTGTAATTGTGTAAACTTGGGCTGGGTTGCGTTTTAGTATGTGAGAACGACTAAAGGGGTTACTTTGAAAATTCCAAGGTTGTAGACAGAGTATGTCCAGCTTGTCCAGACAGCTTAGTCACAGGGTTAGTTAAGTGGTTTAGTTCTTTCCAAATCCGGGAAATTTCCATTGTGGATTGTAGGCTAAATTATTCATTAAAACTAGGGTATAACCATATGCTGGTATACTTTGATTAGTTCCATTCGTCCTTTTAACAACACTACAAACTATTTAACTCAATATTTTTTATAAGTAATAATGAATTAATATCTATGTTTATTTATGCATATGTATATATATAAATTATTTTTTTTTTTACAAATATTTAAAAACGGATTCTAGTTTTCCTGTACCGACGTCCAAACACACATTCACCCAGGCGAATGGGTTTCGCGTATATTTTACCAAAATAGAGGGCATTTACTTTCATCCAACGAAATAAGAACGAGAGTTTCTTGGTTTGCAGAACGTACCCTGTCACCAATTTAACTCCAAATCATTCGACATCGGATTTTTATTGTAAAAGCCTGTATACTTGTTCGGGCAGGGAAACACATGAATAAAAGCATTTGCGATTGACTGAGTTTGGGTTCGAATCACAACGTGTTCTTATGATATCGTCTATTTTAATTTGGTCATGTTTATATTTGAACAAATGGTGTTTGTTACACAAGAAGAGTCATTCCGAAAAACGATAATTTGAATTTGACTCAATATTTCAGCATTAATTATGCCATCATCATTCATTTTGACTGAATATTTCAGCATTTATTATGCCATCCTCATCGCCTGGTGATGGCATAACAAATGTTGAAATATTCAATCAAAATGAAGTTATCGTTTTCAGGAATTACGCTACCCATGTATTTTATAGTCTTTAATGGAAGTAATGTTTTATGATGATGTATTTGATGTAAAGAAACCTTATGAGTAAGTTTACCATATTTGGCAAGTCTCTTCACAACGGAACTAGTCTAAATATAGCCACACGTCTGGTATATTTCGCAGACAGATGGCGCTGATGATAACGCTCGTAAATATTTAGATGGGTCAGCCTACATCGAGGACGAAACTTTGATGGACTTGATTAATAATTAACAGGCCACCGGTCATCAATCGTGTGCAGATCTCGTAAGGCTCCGCCGAATACCTGAATATCAAGACAAACTGAACCCAGACAAGCTTCAACTGTTAGTTTATGCTTTCTGGAAAGACACTAAAGAGTTGATACAAGCCGTGTATTCCTGTACTTTTGCTCCATGCTGCCAGTATAGCTATAAGTTTTAACTCGACAAGGGGATTTACATTGGAGTCTTTTGCCATGCATTTCGGGATTAACGTACATTATTTAATACTCATTGCCGACCCTGGATATTTTCTCATGGGTACGACTACTACATTACCTGCCATCGTATTACCTCCAGGAAAATAACGTAAACATCTTTGAAACATATGCTTAACAAAATCCATGTTGTCATATCGACATAAATACTACAAGGGAGACATTAAACAAAATTAAGCAAACCAATTTTTTTTCCTGTGCATGTCAGCAGATATTGGTTCCCATATTAAGCGTGCAGGCAATTCCATTGTTCATTGTACCAATGCAATGTATGACATTCAAAGGATTTAGCAATGCTGTTTCACTGTCTTTTACATATGTAACTTTCTATGAAATTAAATTTTATGTGCAATGTTGTCGGACAAAGGCGAATCGAAAGTCTTAAGGTTTGTTCAGTTTAATCTTGATTTATTCAAGGTGAAACATTACATAACTAATTGTTTTACCATGAAGTCAATCTAAAGACAATTAATAAATAATAATAATAATAATGATAATAAAGTTAATATCCGTCGAGAAGTCGAATATTCACCAAAAAGGACATCCGATTATTAACAACTCAATACGTGAAATCCCAAAAGGAGAACTATACCTTCAAAGACTTTTTTAACGAAATGTCTACATATTCAGTACCAAACTAATGTATATGTTACGAGTTAAATCGTAAGACTATTGATATATAAGGTATATACATTAACGAATTGATATCAGTATGACTCCAATGGTCACAAACTATTCCCTTTTCAGAAGATTATTCTATGCAAGTGTAGATAGCTTCACTCTCCACAAATGGTCACCATCAACTGCTGCCAGGCAAATATTAATAAAATGGTTATTCCTTCTGTGATTGTTTTGTAAACTCTATTACTGACGTTTCCGCATCTCCAGACACATTTCACTGTTGATGCTCTAGGTAATTAAGGCACTCATTAGGCTCTTGATTGTTACTGACTTTTACGATATCCCCAGGTGACAGTTCGAGGACAGCTACAGACGATTGTCTTCGCTGGACAAAGTTTAGGTTGGTCTGAGAACAACTTGATAACAGGAAATAATGAATTCCGGGAGCAATTTTAGTGAAATTGCTAGCGGGAACAAACGGGACGAATGCCATTTACACCAGGGCTTAGTTCTCATTGGTATTTCCAACTGCCCACAGGGGGTCAGTGGACAGAAGGAATATACCCTCCCTAGACGTACACACTTGTGTTGACTTGGCACAATTATCTGTAAACATATGCCACTATTTATTTGCAAGATTTGTTGAACTTTTTGTGAACTATTATCAGTGGCTTTGTCTAAAGATCTAACTATGTCAATATTCTCCTGTTTCATTTTTGAAAAACGTTTTTCTTTTCTACGTAAAATTTCCAGTGGTTTGCCTGATTACCACATATTCACAATGCATTGTACGTTAGTCGAAATAAAACTTTCAGTAATTCATTCTCAACAGCTTATTCCAATGAAAATAACGTTATATACGGCAAAACTGAGCATGTTAGTACACTGGTGCGGTTCCAGATAAGAGGAAGGCTTTCTTTATATATGGTTGATTCCGTCTCGGAAATACAGATACTGTAAATCAGTTTTTTCTATTTATAAGTAGAAGTAATTAAGAGTAACATGATACTTATAATAGTATACTTACCGAAAATCATTAAATTGTCATAAGCGACTGGTATTTGGTATAATGGTCGTGAGTTCGTTTGCCAAGATAAGAGCCGTCAATCATTCTGTTTAGTTGTTATAATTACTTAAATATCTGTAGTTCATTTGGGGGAGGGGCATACAACTTTTTTTTTTTAACTGTATTCGCATAAGTAGATTTTTACAAGTGTACTAATTGATATGGTCATGGTCGTTGGTCATATTACTATCAAACGGAAACACTCGCTATGTACAACTTATAATCGAAGAAAATATCAATATAACGCATTAAGATTTCATTTCTATTTTGAGTAGTTCTTAGGTGCATATGACTTTTATTTCCTTTAGATTCATTTTCCTTCAGGAGTCTTGTTTAATTCAGTTGATAACAGAAAGATGTCAGAAATCCTAAAAAGACAAACATTGTACATTAAGATATCATTTATAATTGGACTTGTTCTTTTTGAGTTGTTCTCAGATGCATAGGATTTTTTTATTTCCATTAATTAATTTTCTAAGAAGAGGGTGCTACTACAAATGATTGCTATAAAGTTTTATTTATTAAAAACAATTTTTCGTTCTGCTGAAATTTATTTATCTAGAGCAGCTCTGTTTTAAGTGAGAATGCAAGTAGATAAAGTGACGAGGATGGTCCGCAGTGAATGCCTCTGGTAATGGTGGGCTCTTGTTACGAAGCTAGACTATACTATTGCGTAGCGATACAGTTCAACGTCTTGAAACCAATGTGACGTTGTTTTATGCTGATATGGAACCAACTGCCCTGCACTCAAATTACTTTAGGATTTTAGACGTTTCTCTGTGCGTGATATTTTGTGGACTACTCGATTGAGCCCTGCCGTGAAAACTTATGGCAGTATTCCCGACCTTAGCGACCGTTGTAGATACGTAGTTGTATTATTCGCCATCCTAAATGAACTTCAGTAACGTGTTATTGGCGTCAGTATAGACCTGACAGCTTTTCGAGACGTACGACCCCTTTGGGAAATCAAATTGCTGTCTAACAAAACGCAACAGAATTACAACTGGAATTGTTATTCTGTTGTCTATACAAAATCTCTTAATAATTCTCTCATTTGTGCTTTAGTAGCCTATTGAATTGATGCCAGACAAATCCCAGCTCGACTGGGAAAACCATTTCTTATTTGAAGCTTCGCCCTTTACCATTTACGTCAACAGCTAATTGCAAAATGGTGGATAGATTAAAGAGCTGTGTTTAGAAGGCTGATCACAAAACGAAATAAAACTTATATACGCTGCAATTAAATGCCAATTATGTTTACCGTAAATACTTTATATAATTACCAATGCATTTCTCCTCAATCATGCCATTGTAGCTATTAAGTGGGAAGCAAAAACGTAATATTTGCATCATATAATTCTGAAATAATAAAACAAATCAAGCCATGGGACATCGTTGTTCCATTTCTTGTTGATATATTTTTTAAAGAACAAATGTACAGAATCGTAAGTAACTTAGAAATCCTATGGGCTTGGATCGACTTGTTTCTTCAAATCAACATTAAATCGGTAGATTCGTAAGTTGCGCTGTGCTCTAGGCTCCTTTCTTTCTGTGATGACATTTTGGTCTTATCTTGCAAATTAGTACACATTTATAGAGTATTCCTATGTTTTATTGTTACTTTATTCCTGTCAATCTGCAAAACAACCGTTATAAATTATTTTATTGATACCGTATTCGAATAAAGCTGTGAAACAGTGACACAATTACGAAATCAAATTCCACGGAATCCCTGAACGCTAATAACAGCGAAGTAGGTTATGGGGTTATATTCGAACAGGTTAGCTAGCTCATCCCACGTACAATGACTTCAAGTACAGAGTGACGTTTTCAAGTAAATTGCGAGATCATTCCCGCGAGCCAGTAATATAACGAGTGGTCATTAAGAAAGGTTTACGACGGCTTTTGGCTTCGCTAATGGTCAGTCCGGCGACTGATTAGTAGATGGATTTTGCTCTGGGTTTTTCTCTGACTGCTTAATGATCTCAGGTTGTCGGTAGCGATTAATAAGCAGCTGGTGAATGTGTCTTTGCCATCTGGTTCGAAGGAATCGTCTTTATCACACTGTGAGGGAATCTAGTCTAGAAGTAGCCGTCAATTTAATTTATTTGATACCCTGAATACATACGGCTATATCGGTCGCGTAACTATAAATGCCGTTACAAAAACGAAATAGACACAGGTAGCTTCGTTTGATAAGATCCGATCAAGAAAAAAAAATTGAAGACTCAAAATTAGCCATTGCAATGCGATTTAAACGAAACCATTTGTCACTATGCAGTTGATAATGGTATCAAGAAGGTGGACAGTTTTTGCCAAAAAGATTATCAATTCTCTAGTAAGAGACAGAATTTATGACTTCAATTAACAGTTTAGATCTGTCTGTATGCATACAAAACGTTCTATTTTTTATGATTCCCGCAATAAATTTTGCTGAATTCGCAGATTTCACTCTATGAATTCGAATTTCAACAGAAGGTAACCCATTTCCCTTAATTTTTTTTATTTCAATTTAGCTTTGGAATGGAGGTCGCGTTGCTAGTTGGTGTTTTTAGTTTAGCAAAGATTGATATTACTGGTAATTCTGCAACACGACTCTACCGTCAAGTTAAACGTTTGTAAAAAAACAAATACTACCGATCCCTATGTATTGAATATTTCTATAAAATTATTACTATGATGATGAGATTTCTTTGCGATAGAGCCGCTTAAAAGATCACAGTGTGTTCCAACCAAAATTCGGCAAATTAAAACGTTTCTATTTTTCCAAAATAAACAATTTTTATAAAAAAAAATTTATATTTTTTATTTTTACTCCTGCTGATGCGTTTTTAATAATTAAGTTTATGTACTAAAAATTAAATTTTTCAGATAACTTTAAGTAATAAGCCCTGTGGCTGTTCATGACACATATTTACGGGTGTGGGGCAAACAAGAAAATGCCACACCACTCTGCAGCAATCACCTTTAATAACGTTTGTATACGTGAAATACTTTTGGATGCGACGATAAATCGCATTTCCAAAACAAACGATATTTCAGAACAACAGTTTGGAATGATTAATACGGTAATAGTGTACAGAAATAAATTTAAAAAACGATAATTTTTGTCGAAATGCCGCCTTTATACGCTTTGTTAGTCCGTTTCAGCTTTTAGAATTAACAACAACTCTCAACATTAGATTTTTTTCACACAAGGGAAAATACCATTGTTATCCATGAATATTTTATTATTCCAGATTTAACAGTTCCAGAGGGAGAGGATGACAACCAAAAAGAGATTTCCTGATTGATGTGGACCACAGGGATAAGATTAAGTGGTGTGTCAGGGATAGCTATTGATTCCCACGCTGTTACATTGGATATTAAAGGGTTGCGATTGGATGAATTTCATTCTTCGAGAGATGTACCCTGATGAAATATATTACTGCTCAACTTTCTACTGCTACTGGTAAGTCATTGGTATCTAAGACTCCCAAGGACATTTAGAAGGACTATCTATTTTTTTAAAGGTACACATAAAAATTACGAACTTTAAATTATGGACACATGTATCTAAAGTACGGACAATACCCTAAATGAGGGGTCATGACTGTCTCTATATGGATAATACATGTCCATACTTTAGATACGGGCAATTTATGTCTATACTTTATGGTACCGACAATACATGTCTATACTTTAAGGTACAGACAATGTTAAGTCTATACCTTGAGGTAGTAACAATACATGTATATATACTTAAAGGCACGGACAATACATGTCTGCATCCGATTGGAGCCGCCATGCAACCAAACCACCACCAATACATGTCTATACTTTAATCACTAAACAAATATTGACCAATCAAATATATTTCTTGACACACTAGGGGGCTACGTCACGAGACCTAAAGTCGACTGTTTATAGTAGGCCTATCTTTTGACAGTTCACACATGTGGTAACTCGCTTTATATTCAGCGACAGTGTGCAACCATTTGTAGATGAAAAAACATTCTAGCCAGAGGTTTAATCTTAAAGATTTTCAAATCGGTTTGAATTCACAATGCTGTGTTGATTTATTAACCCGTAACACACTAGGGTTAACCACATCCAAATGACAGTTACCAGTGGTCATGCATAGGTATGTATTTGTGACCCACAGGTGATTTTATCAAATGAAGAAACGATAAGTCGTTGCTATAATTTTGGTATGTGTAATGGTAACCGTTCAAGGGTTATAGGTGTTATTGCAACCAGGAGCATCGCTATGAGGTAATAACAATACATGAATGTGTACTTAAAAGTAAGTACGATACATATCTAGACTTTAATGTAATGATAATATATCAATCTTTCAAGCATGCGCATTTATTCTTACAGAGAATGACTGTACATTTGTTGGTGACATCTGTGATGATTTTTTGAAACTATAGTGTAATGCTGATGCCAATATATATTTGTTTGAGCGTCCGAAATACGCAATGGCATTAATGACAATACGTTTGTTTTCCTTGTTAATTTGTTTTGTTTGCTTAATTGGGGTTTTACATTGGTAATTAATAAGGTTATTTCACGTGGGTGCCTGCGTAATGGCTTAAGGAAAACCCCCTCGGAGCCACTGGCAATAAACAAACATAAGCGGCACAAACAAACAAGAAACAGATCAGCTTCGTGTTGCCCCTAAGCCATGAGAGTACTAGGGCAACATGAAACCACCTCCCAACTCTCCGTTCACATTCAAACTAACTTCACGGTGTAAAACTCTGTTTAATAAATATGCGGACACGCACAGAAGCGATTCTCTGTTATCAACGAATAAACATGTCTGGAAAATGTATTCACTCCATAGGTAGCTCCAGTCCCAAGGCAATTGCTGGATCTAATCTAGAATACACTTTATCCTAAAACAAAGCAGTTTTGTGTTCCATATAATTGATTATTGTATCTTTTAGAAAGTTTGGATGGAGCAGAAAAATTTCTAAACTATATTTTGTTAAAGCTTAGAAAGCGCCATCCCTAAACAACAGAAATACTATTCCAAATTCGACATTGTAATGACGACTCGCGTTCATATGACATACTGTTTAAATGTCAGGATATTTGTACTCATTTATCTTGCTGCACTTATTTGGTCGTATGTTCGCAACAAAAATTGTAAGATAGTTGATTTTCAGCCACCTTTATGTTACGTGATTCCCATTGCGATACAGGTATTCACATGTAACATCCCAAATATTAGATTCAATCCATGGACGGGCGGTTGGAGGGAGTTACATGCTGCCCTGGAGCCCCCAGAGCTAAAGAGGAACAGGCAGTTGATCTGTTTGCGATGTCCGTGTACTGTGATTGGTCTGTATTTGTCTCGGTCTTGTCATTGATTGTTGCCAGTTGGAGGCTGGTTTTCGTTGTCCATTGGACTGGGCTTCTTGGCCTACCAAAATATTGTAAAACGAGAGAGAGAGTATTTTACTGTACATACCACTCTCGTCTATCAACATAAGAATTGTGCGCATTGTGCCTAAAAGACTCAATATTTATTGTAAACCGCCGACTGTCACTTTTAGACTGGGAGTAGAGAATGCGCAGACTGTCAACTCTAGACTGGGAGTTGAGACCGCGCGGACTGTCAACTCTAGAAAAGGAGTCTAGACCTCCGATGAGATGTGACATTGAACTCACTCTGGATTTCTCTGTTGGTTCTCTTGTTCGCTTTTCTGCCTTGTATTGGCCTGGCGTTATTTCCAAAAAACTATTGATGTCCTTGGGTTTTTTTTCTACTATGATCTCATGGAGTTATTTTATGGACTCATTCAACCGTGTAATATATATCAATGTTTGTTGTTTGTTTTTTATTACATTTAAATGAAATTTAGAATGTATAACAGGGTATCTAAATAGCTAGACAATAAGGGATTAAAACATTTACAAATATATTGCATGGAATTTTTTTCTCCCACTTATATTTTTATAAATATGACACCAAAAATATCAATAATCTTAAGAGCTGACTTCAGCCAAATTAAGATTTTAAGACCAGAAGTGCGATTTTAACATAAACCGCATGTAAACTAATTTGTATTTTGGAGGGGGATGAAAATATTGGCACCAAATGTACAATACTTACCTCTTTTTCCTCACCGCAGGGAATTATTTATCTGACCTAACATGTTTCCGTGTCAGTCATGAAAAAGCTACTAGGCGCCGAATTTTTTTATCACAAAACTGACGAAAGACTTAAGAAAAAAAAATCCCCATATGTTTCGACGGAAAACCGTACCCATTATTTACTGATGCTGTCTGCGACAATTTAAATCGATTCACGAGAAACGTCTCGTTATTTAGGCTTATTTGTGCGAAATAAAATTGTATTTCTTTGTCCTTGATGTTCGACATGTTATAATGATTTTAGTAGGAATCCACATAAATGCGTTTCCCATGGGATAAGCATGCTTGGAAAATCTCGATTGATCATGTCGTAAATCAGTCCAAACTGACACTATTTCTCACGTTTGTCAAACTTTATCGGTATTAAAGATGCATGAGGAATATGATCCTACGGTTTGATTAAAATCTATATAGCTCTAGTTGTAGGGCTCATGTTGCTTATAAAATGGTAACGATTGACCGTTCGCGCTGTAGCTTGGTCACTTTTTTCCGGAACTAAGCTTAATCGTTACGCTGAGAGACTTACTTTCTTAAGATCGTCCTTCTCTGACACTTGAAAATAAGGAATGTATAATTCAGTTCCACTGTATAAAGTAATTACAGTTCGAAATAAACCTTTTATTGAAATCTTTGGAGAAACAAAAATGTCTACGAACCCTACCTTCCATGCTTCGGTCAATTATTATCCACTCCTCTCAGCATCTAATGCATGTATTTAAGTTTAATTTTAAGTTCCAGGCCTTTCCGATCTCTCAAGTATGTGCTCCGTCCAAGTTTAGTGTGTCTTTCTTGCAGGCTTTATAGTTTCACACGAATATAACACAGAACAAACAAAAATTACTCTATATATTAATAACACTGTTAGCTATAACAAATGACCTAACAGTAGTTTTACAGTATGTACCTGTATGTCTTTGATGTTACATTAATTTTGAATTGATTTCAACTAACTTAAAATCAACTAACATTTCCTCGGATTTACTTGCGTGGTTGAAGACAATATATTCTTTATTCGATGTACGTCATTTGTTTTACTATTAATTGTAAATGCAGATCGTGAAAGAAAATGATTATATATTTTGATTTATTTGTCTGTTGACAATCGTCCCTTTGTGGGCTAATATGGGCGTTTTTGACAACAATTCACGTGGGGTTTTTTTCTGTTATGTTTTTGTTTTTTTCGGTGAAATTGTAGCATTCGGCAATCGCGTGTTTGCTAAAATACTTACCATTACTAAAGGTCAAAGGTGAGCCAATTTTCTCTATTTGAAAACTCTCTTTCTTGTAGTCTCTTTTGGGACTTATCTAGACTTGGTCAAGTTCAGTCTGGATTCTGGGAGTTGATTTAGGCAGTGATTGGTGTTTACGGTCTTCTAGAAGTCATGTTTAACTAGTCTGAAGGAAACACTCCAAAGTCCCCGGCCATGTTTGCCAAGGGTCTGCATGGACAAACAGAACCACTGCTTAAATATTGGCCAATTCCCAGCAATATGGAAACCAAATAGGCCCAGTCTTTCCTATCTCTCAAGTATCTGCTCTGTCCCAGTTTCGTGTATCTTTCATGCAGGCTTCGTATTTTCATCCACATAAGACACAATACAAGCAAAAATTACAACGAGTAATAATAACAATGTTAATAATAAAAAATGATCCATTTTTAAGCGTGGATAAAAAACATAAGCGAAACGGTGCCTAATTCCACTTCAAAGCCCCCATCCTCCCTCCTCCCACACACACACATTGTGCAGCAAAGTGGCATAACTGTCATATAAGATTTAACGTGAATTCTAAGTTCCAGGTACGGGTTAATACTAATCCGTAAAATATCTCCTATAAACCTAACGCTTAATCTAGGCGTAAACTTAACCTTGTCCATACCCTAATACTAACCTAACATCAGATCTTACATGTTAGCAAAGTCTTCATTCACAATTTATTTGGGGATTCTTAATAATTACCATTATAGTTTAGAAATTGGCCTCTTTTGTAATCACTCGCAAATGCACGAACAGAAGTTATATTTTAAGGTTATCCAATTCTAATTTATTGTGACTTAATAGCAATCTGTTTTTTTTTTTTTTTTTTTTGTTGACATTATTGTTTATTTGTTAACATTTTTGGGGTTTTGGGTTGTTTTTTTTTTTTGGTTTTTTTTTTTTTTTTTTAA